>JAGDQP010026399.1:388-25962 GCA_022664845.1 Lepisma saccharinum
AAAAGGAAAGTTCTTTCGTGTTGTGTGATTTTGAAATAATTATACGACATTCCTTCAGGGACAATTAATGCTCCACGTATGTAATAAAGTTACCGTCCTATAAAAGTGACATATTTTATGAAGTATACAAAATTCACTTATAAGTCACTAGCGCTGTTGAACGTTACGTTGAAGTATAAAAATAGGCCTAGTACCATTCCATATAAAGTATAGAATGTACTTGCGTGAGGTATACCGGTAATTACATGCCAAAAGAGACATTGTCACATAAAATAAATAAAACCATTTAATGATAGGGTGTTGCTAATAATTCGTACTTTGTGTAGCGAGGCTTCGTAGGCTTGATAAATATTGTTACGTACATCATTAATGATTAAACATTTTATTTGATGTCAGCTAAGAGAAAAGTCATTAGTACATGTTATTGAATACGATGTTTTACTGAAGAATTTAGTAGGTATATCGTCTGCTTTTGATAAATACGTGTTGTAAGTGACTGCTATTTTTAGATAGTTAGAGAGAATTACCCTGCTATTCAACTTCATCATAGCTAGTAGTAGTTTAATGCGTGGTCTGATGTCCCCATGCCCGCAGCGTAAATTCTCTATTACTTGATACTTATCGTTTGATGCATCATAATACATTCCAGTCCAAAGTAGGATAACTGCATGATAGTTATAGTCCTAGATAAATGTGCATGCAAATACATATTGCTTTAAGAGTTATATATACATTTCTTTGACTCCATTACTTTAAAAAAATCTATATAAATATATGAAAAGTAACGTTGTTGTACGTTAAAGTAATGGGTGTCTGTGTGTTGTTATTTCATCTCCCACGTTGAACCCATCCGTTACCACTTTCTGATTAGATTATGGTAAATACTTGTTTGTATATTGAAGGATGTCGAAAAGTTAATGATTGACTCCAGAAATTATTGTAAAAGTGCACTTTTTCTAGGATAACGCTGTATCAATTTTGAGAAATCATATTGGGAAGTACGATATTATTCTGTTAAGAGCCAGTTACGGCGAAAATATGATTATTTCTAATTTTACATACCTTGCAAAATATTATTTCAGATGTCAATCTCTCATTCTCGTTTGCGTACATCAGTTGTATTAATGTTTTGTATTTGCAATCAAAACTTGTGAGTCATCTCAGTACGCATTCGAATACTTAGTCGTTGTAATAGGAAAACTGTAATATTTTATTTTCTTCAATTATACGAACAAATTTATGCTTCAGGGGAAATATTCAAATTCCATTCAATTATACGAACGAAACTGAGTTATGTTAGTCACGTTTGAGCAGATCGTACATTCAGTTGAATTTGGTACATTTGATAGTGTTTCAGTTGTCCGTGTATAATGCTGGTTATAATACCATTTTTCTGGATATTTCTAAAAAGTGAATGGTAGTGTGAATGTAAGCTCAGGAACAGAAAACTTTCATGCTCATTAAGATTTCCATTGTATTGACTACTTATATACTTATCAATATAGAAATAAAACTCTGTACTGTAATTTTATGTACATTTATTGCACAAAATATTCCAATATAGCATAAAATTGCTTATAGGCATAAGTGGGTAAATAATCAATGCATTAATTAAATAATAATTAAATTCTATGGCTCCGCTATTAGAATTGCTATCTCGTATATGATATTACGCAGTTCAGTCTGTTGGATACTTTTCTTATTGGTGTCCTTAGAGAAAAGTTCAACTACAAAAATTTGTTTTCAATCTCTCACTAAAGCTATTGTGTATTGTACAAGGGTGCATCAGCTACAATATGTTAATTTTGTTCAACATTTTTGTAAAAGCAGTCTTTGGTATATACTAGTGTGCATCAGCTATTAGATGCGTTGCTCCCATCCTTCCACGTATCTCGTAACAGAGACACTGCCACCGAAAAACAAAAGGAAATCTGTTATAAGACAGTAGGCCTACAAAGTTTCTGTAACAGTAGTGACTTATCAATAGCGTCGGAGTAACATGTCCAACTTCTTTGAATAGTTAGGATCGTCGGATGTCTTACTGTCCGGCGTGTTAAGAAGATTTAGTCGTTCATTACGTTAGAAACTAATGCAGTGTGATCAATTGCTATTAGACAATTTGAAGTCAAAGGGAGAGGGAAATCGTATGATACTGTCAGACTTCAAAGAATTTTAATAATTCAGGTAAATCTAAAAGGGCGAGTAATAATATTTGCACCAAATGATATGTTGGATGTCGATGATTGTAGAAAGAAAATAGTATAACAAGCGTTCATAGATAACTTGTGAAAGATTTCCTATGAGATTTGTTTTGAAAATTTTCCAACTGATGCTATCAAAATATGTATGTTAACCAGCGTATGTTGTTTTTGGTAGGTTATTCCACAACTGATCGACAGAAGTCATTTTCAGACTTCCTGAATTGTAATAGAACAATCATATTGTTGGCGAGGAGCTGCAGGAATTTCATCGGATTGCTTAGAGGTATTGTGAATTTCCACGACACAAAGCGAATGGGTATTTGTTCTTGTGGCTTTACAGATGACTAGTGTTAGAAATATACTTAGTTTTAAAACACGGTTTAACGTGTTATTCGTTAACGTAAATAATCAACCATTAGATTAAAACAACACAATAGATTTACGATCAATAAAAATTTGTTTTTCAAAATAGGTGTCTTGGAATGAAATTTTGCCACTAATTTCAGAAATGCTATCAGATTTCGTATACCGCGTAAAGTTTTGGTGCAAATCTGATTTATAATTTAAATAAGCCATCGATATCCATATTTTTTTATTTGTATGAAATCACAAAAGTAATTCAGAAAAGTAGGTGATATTGAACTGCCTTCTTAATGCTGATTTTAAACATGATGTTTTATTATTTTTATGACTTCACCTTTTCGAAAAAAAAAGTCGTTTTAATGCTTGAAAATACATAGAATTCACTTTCTTTTATTTTCATGTTTCATGTTCGTATATGGTGAATAAGTGAAGTCGATGATGTCAAACAACCAGAGGCGTCATTTAGGGAACAGAGGGATAATTTCCCCGTGACTTAGAGAATATAAAAGCATTCAAACGTAACAAAATACTTCTTTAAAAAGAAAAATCAAGCCGTCATAAAAGCACATTTGTTCGTGGTTCAGATGTAATGAAGATGTAATATTGCGGGATGTAATTAAGATCACTTTTTTTTCTGAACCTACCAATAATAAAGACACTCGTATGTTAACTAACATACATAAAAACATCATTGGACACAACACACGTACATGGAACGTCTGTGTCTTACAAACTTCGAACAATCGCAGAGAATAAGGATAGGAAACCACAAATAATAACTTGTACTTCATGTGGATATCAGCATTGAAAAGGCATGTTCCCTGCTTATAACAAAGAGTATGCATACTGTAAGAATAAAATCTTTCGATCTCAATGTTTTGTATTGAAGAGAAAATTAGCAACAGATAAATTAAGTATAGTTAAGTTCCAATCAAGCAGTAAGCCAGATGAAGAATTTAATCAACAACACTTGAAGTTTGAATTGGGATTCATGATGTCTAGATGGCACATATTACATCATGTGACAAAGTAAGATAACCGCAAACACCGATTATCCAATTCAGAATGTATAATGTGCTATTGGATGCGCTCAGATACCGGAGCCAGTGAAAATATTTTAGACAATCAGACTAAAAAAAGCTTACGTTAGGTACCGGAAGCTACCATCTATTTTTTTTATGTACGGCATCGGGAACAAAACTTCAAATAATAGGACAAGTAAATTTTCGATATCCCCACAAAGATAATATTATAATGTGCCTTTCCTTGTTACCAGATATTTTCTTCTGAATATTATTCTAGGTAGACCAGGGCTTAATCTTATTTTTTCCCGGATAGGTGCAACGAATTATATACGTCCAAGATATTATAGCTCAAGAGAATCACCCTAAAGCACAGTATGTATATAATGTAATAGTAGTGGATAATAGGGGAATAAAAGCAGTACAAGAATATCAACAGTCGGTAATTCAACAGATACAGGACATGCAGAAAGTATTGAGTCATTTCATACAACATCAAAATTTAACCAGTATATTGTACCTGTATATTCAGCATCAAAGAGATGTTACATTAAGTAAGGATGACCTAAGACATAATATACCCAAGTAGATTGTGATGACGTACTGGCAATAGATTCTAACAGAGGGACTCAACAGGAGATTAATGGAATAAAACAATTCAAAGAGAAGGAAGAATAAGGAAATAGGGGACAGAAAAAAGACATTGCAAAGGAATGAAGATTAAACTTGAAAAGAAGTTGAGGCAGTTCAGAAGATATTTAACGATTTTTTAGAAACTTTGTGATACATGAAGAAGAAATAGAAGGAAAAACCAATAATGAAAGTCAAGAATTAAAAGCAGAACAGGAAATACTAAAAAATATTCTGAGAGACTGCTACGAAGAAAGATTATCTAAGATGAGAGCCAATTGACATTGTCATATTGGTGAACCACACAGGTCTTGTAAAGTGGATGTATGTATCTTGTTGAGAACTGCAAGTGGCTACTGAATATATATTGTTTGAAATTAGTCTTCTTTGCATACATTTAAACGTTTTTGTACAGAGATATATGTGCTGAACAGTTGACAGGAATAAGATGCAATGCTGTATTGTATTTATTAGTATGTTTTACTTACATAAGGAGGTTTGCCTTCAGGTAATCATACATAAATGTCAGTTCCAATACACAGTAATAGAAAAATGGTAACATAAGGAACAAAATACGAAATAATATGAATTAATAGAGTAAATGTAAAAAAATTACAAGGAATTATTATTTCCATCCACAGAATAACATTTCTTTCATACAGAACTACAAAGGCATTCTCCAGGCATTTCAGATTATTTGGAAATTTATTATAAAACCTAGCACAATTTAGATACACACCTTGACGATAATATGCATAATTTTGTTGTAGCATATATATATGGCTTTCCTGTCTTATACTATAGCAATGTACACTGTTTGAGAAAGTAAACATGTGCTTATTATGGACAACAAACAGGATTGATTAGGATTGTACAAACAATGGAGCGTTATAATCCTAAGTTACTCGAACGCTGGTTTACAAGAAGCTCTTTTCGATAATTTGTGCGTAATTCTTACTGTCCTTTTTGAATACAAAAGGTAGTAGTGCTGTTGCTTGCATTTCTTAAAAAAATTACACCATAGCTAATTGAACGCAAGTTCGATTAATATAGTGACAATAGTGCATTTAGGTTTACAGTATCATATAATCTGTAGAATACAAAACATCTATTACTTAATTGTTATTTAAACTACATATCTTTCATGATAAATCATACTTAATATAAATGCCTAATAATTTAATTGGCATTACAAATGACGGAACATTCAGATTCGAAGTGAAGACTAAGGAAGGACAAGATGCGCTTGAAAAATGAATTGTTAGTACTGCTGTCTTCTCTGAACTAAACACTAGTCTATTTACAGCTAACCACGACGTGTATTTTATCTACAGTATTTCTAATATTTGCCATTACTAACTCATCCGTTTCCACCGAGATATCATCTGCATAAAGTTCACTTTCTACAGAGAGAAGATATTCAATTAAATTATTAATGTATGCAATAAATAAAAGGTGACATAGAATTGAAGACCTGAATTGCAAAACATCCCAAGTCCACCGGAGATTTTTTTTCAGGAAGAACGAACACAGTCCAAGGTCTTCGTATGTTATCCTATTCAGCTGAAATTATTTGTATTAAAAAGGGTTTCTGTGGTGGGATTTGGATGTAATATTTGTGTAAGTGAATAGCCCTTGGAACATAGATACCGACGAACAGAAAATGCAAGTACGATAAAAGTGGACTTAGGATGATTTGCGATTCAGTTCTTCAATTCACCCTTGTGGTACACCATTCCTAATATTTACTATAGAAGAAGAAAATGACAAGCTTATTTATCTCTAAATATGAAATTTTTACAAATTGGTGCCTATTCTGCAAATATAATGAAAACTAGCTATAAGCAGTTCCTCCAATACAATAATTTCCCAAGTAAAATACTAATTTTATCAATTTTGTCGAATGCTTTTGAAAGATCGCTAAACAACCCTATAACGTTACATCTATTATTAGTTCTTTAATAACACTAGAAATAAATTCAAATATTGCAGTATCTACAGCTTTCTTCTTTTGGAAACCGTGTTATGATCTGTATATAAGCGTATTAGAATACATGAAGTTTATCTAAATGGTTTTCCATTACTAATTCAAAAATCTTATCGGAGAAAAAAAACAAAAATTTGCAACAGGACGATAGTTTATTTTATATGTTTCAGGTTTTCCTTTTTGGGTACCGGTATTACCTTTGAGTTTTAAGCCCAAATGGAAAATAGTATTTTTTGATTAAAAAAAAAAATATCGAATAACAACCTGGGATTTACTTATAAAATTGCAAATTTCTTTATTACTATTGAAGGAACTTCATCAGTACCGGAGGAATTACTATTGCAACTAACTTTTAATAACTTTCATTAGTTCTTCAGGAGTCACTGGATCGAAATAAATAGAATGTAGACAACTGATTAATCCTCTCGTAATTTCTCAATTGAATCCTCAATTTGTTAGTCATTTAATGTTCTGAGTATTTTACAATTCTGCAATTATTTTAAAATTCTGCAATTTGTCATGGATTATACATTGTATTTCCATTAACATTTACCTTATTAATTATATTAGCCTTGCTTTTCCCAAGGCTGCCGTCCATGTAATTTTCATTTTATTGCTTACATTTTCAATAGTTTAGCATTTTGTGTACACTTTTTGTATTTGTTCACGTAATAATTGAATAAAATGGATTTCATCTTATTCTATTTCAGCTTAAATATTCCTCCCATGTTTCTTTAGGTAACCAATAGTTAAAATATTGTATGTTTCCGTTTGAGAAAAAGCGTTCTGGAATCGCAATATCGTGTTTACTAGGTAACTTTTCTTCTAGTGGTAACAGCAAATATAATGCGTTATGATGAGATTAACCTACATTAAAAACCAATAACTGTGATTGGTTGGTTTTTCATATTGATAAATTGATGAAGTGCTGATTTGTCATTTCAAGTTGATACAATTACATTGGCGTTCATATTATACACGTTTAAAAAATGTATGAGATTTAGGATAAACGTCCTTGAAATTGGCACTCCCAAGATATTAAAAATAAAATTAAGGTCGAAAATAATTTGGCAATACTGATCTTGTTCCCACACACTGCATATTGCTTCTTTAACGACTTCTGCACACAGAACACATAATCTGTGTTATTGGTCGCGGTTAAGGTGATAATTTTAAGAAAGCTCCGTTAAGTTACAAATTTATTCTATCAATTGTAAGCAGATAAGCTAAGGACTATGCTTTCGTTTTCCTCTGGTTATTTATTGCTTTAATGTAATTATGGTAGGGCTTTCCTTCTTTAACAACTAGAAAGATGTTTAGGGCCCCCTTAGGAATAATCATTATGTAAATTATTCACATCAGTGCTACTAGGAAGTGCCAATAACTGGTATGCTACTTTACCACATTGCCCATTTATTTTGCATGGAGGCAAGCAATTAGCAATTTAAAAACAAAATCAGATTGATAACATTTCCATTCTAACCTTTCAGGTCTCAAAAACGTACAGCAAACATAAGTGGCAATAACTGGGCATGCAGGGTGCCAACTACTGGCGAGACCGTGCCAACTATGAGTCATTTTGTTATTTTGAAGAAAATAATTAATAAAAAATATATAAAAACTCATTCTTCGTTTTTATTGTTTAACTGTAAAATTAACTTCGGGAAAGATCTAAGGGTTTACAGTTAGCAATGAACAGAGAAATTAACTCGGAATAGATCTGCACTTTCAGTTTCGAACCAACAGTGGTCCTAAGGTGGCAATAACTGGTACTTTTACCCTACCTTGTTATCAGAATCAACTACCCAGTCTATATTGATGTCAGCACCACAATGTATAATGATTCTTTATATTTATTATGTATATAAGTTAGTAAAGAATCTAGATTTCTAAAAAATATTCCAATATTACCTGATGTTTTAGTATGAGATCAAGTTTTCCGAAGGTTAGGAACTAATTAAACTTCAATTACGATGAAAGGGTGATTGTGGGGAGTTGAAACAAATATCTGATTAATATTATGCGATTGTAACGTCACAGTTTTGAACATGAACAAAATATCTATATAGGGTGCATTCCAGTGAAAATTGGACATTGTCACGACAAAATGAAACTTATTTTAAGTTTAAAGTGATATCGTGTTTCACGCGCACAAGTATCCAATATCCCACAAACATGTTGTTTCCAGCCCTAGTTACGTGATCCGGTTGCCATGTTGTTTGTTTAACACACCTCGGAATTAAGTTATTGTGGTAAATATTTTTTACCGTATTTACGCTGAACTTCACCAGCAACACAAGGTTTTGAAAGAGTTTGGTATATGAGTACATTAAATGTGAGTGTCTAAGAAATAGTTCAGCAGGCAGTGTAATAATTTGATGCAGCCAAACTATAGGAAAGTAAGATAACAATTGAGAAATAAAGCGTAACAAACGTAATACCTTAGCATATAGACAGTATATACCACGTAACAATGAGACGTTCATTAAAAGTTGTTGTTACTTTCACAAGCAAAACCTCGCAAATTAACATCAACGTGTATTATTATACATTACTCTTGTTTGTATGGAACGTTCGTCTCTACGTCAGAACATATGTATGTAAAGATTACCGACCATAATGATGCGAACGTTACAAAAACAGCGACGGACTATTTCGCGTAGTTGCAGCAAACTTATATTCTACATTCTACAATTATTTTAGGAATAGTATTAGCACATAACTTTCAGATAATTAACTGGATTGAACAGATTTGTATATATTCTCCTGTAAGCTCTTCTTGTCCTAAAATTTTATTTTTTAGCTTTCTTCTTATCAGGCCAATCTGCAAACATCAATAAATCAGATGTTATTACCTTTTTAACAATAATCCTTGTGTTGGTAAATGTTGAAATTATCACAGAAAAATTGGCACATTTGTTTCATGATTTTCATCGATAAATCAGCTTTTAAATGTTGTTATATTTCTTTGTCCAGATCTTCTGGAAACTATTTTTTAAACATGAACTATAACCGTAACTTTGTCGTGTTTAAATCTGCTGTATTCTAGGATCCTGAGATGATTTACGAATGTGTTTTACCGCCCATAAAATTCCATTTTATCTTTATCTTTTTACGAATGTGTATATTCAAGTAATGGATGTTATAATTTGCATTACTGCACATTATCACAAAAAGCCTATTTTTGACTTGCTCACGTAAACTGTTTTATGTGGAATTGTAAATTGAGCAGCATAAAGAAAAGGAGTATAGGCTACAAACAAATGAAGAGAAGAAAATCAGCAATAAAGAAAAATTGCCAGAATCCACAGACAAAGATTCAATCTAGTTGCAACAAGGCACACGTAAGCATATAGAGCAAAGAAAGAATGCAACGGACGAGAAGGAGGAAGGAATTTTGTATACCCACCTTCATCACGTTCGACATTTTATACAGCACAATTATATGTTAAACAGTGTAAAGAAGACTCCCCAAAACCACCAAGAAAAAGGTTCACAGGCTCTCTTCACCAAGAAAGGGGCTACCACCCCCTAAGCAAGAAGAAATAATGGAGAACAATAAATAATTTTACTGTTATGATTTAATTTCCTGACAAAACCGTGGAATCCTACAGTACATAACATCGTCAAAAGATGGCTAGAAATATGTGATACTAAAATCAATATTATAGAAGCGTTTAGTGTTTTCAAGAATGAACAGCCACATATTAGGGTAGAAAAACCAACGTTTGCTGCTCTCTTACTAGATACTTTATCCAATGATACAGATAAGAATATTTTGCTGCTGTCGTTTTACGAAATGTAGATGGAGCCACGCCAAAGGCTATGACACCACGTATAGCATTCATTACTATATCTTTGTGTATCGGAGTCCCAAGTTAGTATTATATGAATGTTACATCCATGCAGATATTAAATATAACTTACAATTTGTTGATCAATTTATTCTTGATACCTCATCTGAAGAGATCGCCGAATTTTACCTATAAAACAACGAAAATGGGAAAGTTCTCTCATAAATGAGTTTGAGGAATTGTCAAGACAAATAACTGAAACGAGGCGTAATGCATTCATTACTAAAACACAACTTCACGTAGTCAAAGACAACGCTCAGATTTTGATGAGGATGAAGCAGTAGTGCACAAACTGCACATATTCAACAGTCGTAAGCCGCCCTTTGGATGAAAGAGTTGCTGTTATTCTGAGTAATGACTTAAAGCATGATAAAATTTCGGTATTTGTATACAATAAAGCTATCTGGAGTACATTTTGTAGAAAGATCAGCTCTAATTTGAAGTCCTACATGAGTATTCCAATGTAGCAGCTGGGTAGTTCAAGAACCACCATAGTTTGATGATAGTTTGGAATATCAGCTGAACAAAGTTATGTGGATTTTCTTTACCATGTTTCGCACGGCAAACGAGCAGGTGGGTGGGAGCAGGAGATTGTGGAAAGGGTGGTATGAAGTCCTATCTTACAATGAAAAATTTTAGTTAATAATGCACGGAAATTTTGTAACGTTGCAAAGAAAAATGCTGAATGTAGTCTATACAGTGTGTCTCAGTAATAATGGAGCAAGCTTCGGAGGTGATTATTCACATTAAAACAAGGAGAAAGTTCCTGTGAAGAAATTTCGAGGCATGAGTAGTTTCGGAGCTATAGGAGCTCAAAGTTACGACAACATCGTCACATAACTAGGAACATAATGACGTAAACAGCTTAGCAAATCATAATTGAAGTAGTACCCAATGCACGTATTTAAGCTATTTTTATGATTGGAAAATCCAGCTTAAAGAGGATTTCTATGTCCTTGATAATAAAATTCTTACATTGCAAAATCTGTTAATGTTGGAGTCCCTCAATCATAAACATACTTAAATGGATGTATCGGGTACTACTTCGATTGTGCAATTTCCTAAACCCACTTATGTCAGTATGTGTCGAGATATTGCGTCATTTATGACAACGACGCCATAAATTTGAGCGTCTGTAGCTCCAAACCTGCACATGTCTCGAAATTTCTTCTACACATTTTTCTTGTTTTGATGTGAATAATTCCCTCCCGAAGTTTGCGATTTTATTTCAGGCACACCCTGTACAAGTGCCCCAAGTTTCACTGGAAAGTAAAGTTACTAATTCCTGTTAATTTCACTTTTCTTTTAATATTTAAATTTGTTATCTTATGTTTCACAAGCGAAATTAACTTGCTATGTGCCCCTGGACAAAAATGTAGCGTCCGTTACGTTATGTCGCGTCCGGTACAGGCTTTTAAAAAATGCCACAGAAAAACTATTTGAGCAATTAAAAAACTTTTCAGTAGAACATACCTCGTCCTTCTACAATAAAAATATTAAGGCTTAAAATATTTTTACTTTAACAGAAAATGCAATTTTCCCTAAGTACTGAAAAAATCATATCCAATTTGTGTTACGTCCGTTACGAAAATTTAAAACCTATATTTGAGTAAAGTTTTAACTTTGGAATGTAATGTTAACTTTTTAAAGACACACATAAATGTGTAAAAGTGCTGTGCGAATGTCGCGTCCGTTACGCTGGAATGCACCATAGAGATCTTTGTTGTTGGAAACAAATTCAAATATGAATTCCAGTTTAGCAATAATGTTTGCTGGGAACTACATACATTATAGATGACAAATGTAAAAGTGAAATTACTACTCTGAAGAATGGGGTTCTCTTAAAGTAAGAAAATAGTATGTGCCAGTGTATGGCGCTCAGTATCTTAGTACTTACAGTTGATTATATATTATTCAAGTATATATTAACATATGGGATAAATTTCATATATCCCACCGAATACAACTAAAACTAAGCTGTGAATAGATCTATTTTATGAATGAAGAAATCGGCTACCATCCCAGCAACTACTGTCATTTGTTACTACAGTGGTATATAGTATACTACAGTCGTAATTGGCTTCCTGCTGGAGTATGAGAATAAAAAAGAGAAACAATATAATGCAATTAATTGATAGAACCAATAAAAATATAAATAAAAATACTTACACTCATATTTATTTTTATTGTATAGCACATACTGATATCTGTACAAGCACTTCAAATAAAAATTAAAAGGTTACAGCTTTTTGCCAATAATATAGCTGCGGAAAAGTATAGGAAAAGTTGAGTGTAGGTTACCAGGAGTAGCTATTCTCCGATACTGGGTAAGGCATAAAGGGCTTATTAAAGTAACAGAATAACGCACAGAAAAGCAACGAGATTGAGAACGAAGATAGGTAACTGGCAGTCGTTAAGAGGTTCTCTGAAGGAGATATGAGCATAAGAAACAACGGGCTCATACTAATAACATTATTATTATTATCACTATTAATAATAATAAACATGCAAGATCCTGCGGCCACCTATATTTCATACCAGATCTAAATTGTAACAAACATCGTTTGTTTCACATTTATGTCACCACTAGAACGAGAATTAATCAAATGTAATTATTAATTCTCAAGATGGTGTGGGAGTTCACACGTTATCACTATCCTGACTAACCTTACAACTTAATCACACTATTTTTCAACGATACATAGTTTATTCCACCTTTATGCAGAAATGCAATTCTTTCTCAAGCTAGTGCCTGGGAGGTGTGACGTCACATATTATTGCTATTCTTAATGATCTATGAACGTAATAAACAACCATTAGTACGCTAGATACAATGGCAACCTGAAGATGTATGACGTCACAAGTTATCGGTACTCTGATTGATCTTTCAATTTACCAACATCGTTTATTCCACATGGATATGACCATTAGAACGCAAGAAATTGATATTACGATGGTGGCTAGAAAGTGTGTGAAGTCATATGTTATCGGTATTCTGTTGATCTTTCAATTTGGCTGTGTCATTCTGTGACAGGCATCGTTTATTCAACATGATTACGATTAACAGAACGAGTGATATTCAAATGTAATTAATTCTTCACACTTATCGCTGTTCTGATTGGTATTACCAGTTGGTATTTCTCAAGATTGCTACTGGAAAGTGTATGACGTCAGATGTTATCGCTATTTTAAATAGTTTTCGAACGTAGCAGACCTCGATACGACCATCAAAACGTAATATATTGAAGTGTATTATTTTATCAAAACGGCGTCCAGAAGATATAAGGCATCACATTTACCACTATTGTGATTAATCTGTAAATTTACCCATGGTATTCTGTAACAAAGTTTATTTCAATTTGATACCACCATTAGAACGAAAGATACTGATATGAAATTAGTACTTAAGTTGACGATCGGAAGATGTGCTACGTCACGCGTGACCCCAATTCTGATTGGTATTTCTGTTTATTTCTGTCATTCTGTAACAGTTTAGTTTATTCCACATCGATACGGCCATTTGCACGCGACAAATGTATATATGATTGTTTCTCAAGATGGAGCTGGAAGTCGTGTTATGTTACATGCTATCGCTTTCCTGATTGGCCTTTGTACTTATCTGTGCTATTCTGTGATGGACATTGTTCATTCCACATCGATACGATTATTTGAACGCAATATTGATATATAATTATATCTGAAGATGGCGGTTGGAAGGTGACTGATATCATATGTTATCGCTATTCTGATTGGAAATTCAACTTAGCCGTGCCACTGTAATCCAGATAGTGTTTATTCAACAGTGATAAGATCATTAAAACGCGAGAAAATGGAAAGTTACAATCTCTCAAGATGGGGACTGGAACATGCGTGACATCAGAAGCTATCGTTATTCTGACTGCACTCTTAATGTACTATTGTCATACTTAGCCAGTTTATGATATAAAAGAGATTCTCTTCCTTCCAGATGTTGTTTAAATTCAGTTTCTTTAAATCGTTGTTCATTTCGGTGTTGACTGTTTAGATTAGCAACATCATGTGGTTTCACTCCCTCTTTTATTCACTCCTGCAGCCTCAGTGGTTTAACCGATCGAGGCCATACCATTTTCCTGACACCCACACCTCATAAGCTTCCTATGATACCACATACGTATAGGAGTTGATCGAGAACGTGGTTTTCGAGGAAATAACTGGATACATGTTCAGACAACCAGAAAGCTAATTCTTTTAATGCTTTAGATATTAAAATATAATTAATAAGAAGAGGATAGAGTTGGTGAAAGGGTAAAGTTAAAAAATGTAACGAAACGCTACTCGGAAATATAGAAAAAGAGGAAGAACTGGTACAAAGGAAAGTTACATGCAATTTAATACAAGGTCATAATTAACGGAGAAGATAGAAATGTATATCTGCCCTCATCATTCCGTACCTTCGAAATTATTTAGAATTTACAAGATACTGATACGGAAGGTTTCATTACAAGCATGTGAAGTATGTTCTGGTATCGTAATTTGAGGTAATCGTAATTTGGAGGAGTAACAATGGTTGTTGATACGGAGAGTTAGAGGCGTCTGGATTTCATCATAAAAAGTGGGACAGAGGTTACATCGTAGAAGCTAATGAGTTTCAAAGAAATGCAGCTGCCGGACTGTTGGAACGAGTATATCTTGGAGTGATGGGTTGCTCGAGAGTCGGACTGTAATGAAAAGTGGAACAGGTTCCACAGTGGGCTATTGCACTTACCAGGTTTGAGAGAAGTGGATTGTATGAGTCCAATAGGCTTCAGAGGTTCACGGCAGACTAATTTTGAGGATGACGGAAAAGCCCTTTCAATCTCATGTGGCGTAGTAAAGATAGGATGTAGTAATTTGGGGAGTTTTTGGAGTAACTGAAGGCCAGAATGGTACTTAGTGTGATGTTTGAGAGCGTAAGAAACTTCGCGACAAGGTCGGTACGAGTCCTTGGAATTCTTGACACGGTCAAAGTGTTTACGGTTAATATAACTGGGGTACCTACGGTTGACAAACGCTGGCAATAGAATTTTTTAAAAAATGAATTAGGTCGTCAGGGGAGCAGTTGCGTGTGCTTCAGATAGTAAGAGTGTATGGAAGAGATCGTTGGTAGGATTGGAGTTATTGTAATTAGATAACACTTCATTATTCCAACACCAATTCTCAATCAGTTATTCACAATATGCATCTATACTAAGCCCATATATCGTATTTCTAATCAAAATTTACTTTGATAACAACTTCATAATCCATAGACAATTTTTCTACGAATAATCTTTTGACTCTCACTTGTTCTGCCTAACAACGCAGTGAATTTTCTAAATATTACTAATCTCAACATTTATCTGCTAGTTCCATTATGACCTCGTTGTATGAGTTGATATTGAAATTAAAGTTAACTTCGAGCCCACTCCGAGTTCCTTTTCAAAGAACAAGATTTCGGTGTGAGGAAAAGGTAAAATGTAATTTTCCTCCTTCACAGACTGGCAACACTAGATCCACATCATTTGACTTATCGCCTCGTACGGTAGTGATGTAAAGTTGACGATGCTGAAATGGAAGCAGGTTAGTAAGATATTGGCAGTCTCAATTCCTGTGCTTTATCTTTTAATCACGCCAAAACCTTGTTCCTTGGAAAAGAACTCCGAACGGGCTCGAAAGCTTGCAGTTAATTTTAATCCATATATCCAGGTCATTATGAAACTGGCAAGTAAGTGTTACGATTATATGACCCGTCCACGTGAAGTAACTTTGTTGGTTACTAATCCCATTCACTCAATCTCACATAGTATTGAGAAAATCACATAACATCATTTTACAGAATCTTCATTAATGTTCATTGCTTCGTATTTAAGAAATCGTAAATAGTCTGTTCTTTACAAATAATTTATTTCCAGACAATACAAAGTTCGACCATGTGTTCCTCAAGGATCAAATTTAGAAGCTCTTCTATTTCTAAAGAAAATATTCTTGTTTCAAATGGTAATAAATGCAAAACTGTCTTCATCAGTAAGCTTAAAAATAAGTATACGTACACATACACAATTAATGGGGTTCAGTTAAACAATGCTAATTAAGTAAAAGATTTGGGTGTAATCTTTGATGCACATTTAACATGCAAATTGTGACCATAACAAATGAAGCATGTAGAAACTTAGGATTAATCATGAGATTAGGAAAAGATTTTAATAATCCACAGGTTCTCAAGTTACTGTATTTTAATTATGTCAGATCAAAATTGGAATTTGCATCTATAATATGGAATCCACAATGCAGTAAATATCCTAGGACAATTGACATCATCCAATAATTTTTAAAATTTGTTTCGTCGTCGCTACTGGCAGGAAACAAGGACAATTTTTAACTATATTGTATTTCTTTAGAAAATATTTAATAATGGAGTTGATTGTACAGACTTAACCGCAGAAATTAGTATAGAAGTTCCCTCACTTAGAACTCGTATGCACAACAATATTTTTCTTCTGCCACAAAGCCAGAACAAATTCTATGTTAAAGTCTCCTATATGGTAATCTTGTGCTACCTATAATAAGTATTTACAAGCAGATAACGAGATAGATATCAACAATATGTATTAACCAAATCAGACTGTAAACCTGGATAAATTTGTTATTTCTTCACTCCTTTGCCAAATTATAATCGACATTGATCATGAAAAGTGATTCTGCCTTTTATTTTACTGGTTCTAATGTATTGATATCTCTGTCGTTTGGTAAATACAGCCTCTAGACATTCATGCTCCGTTGCAACGAACTGTCTCTAATGTATCAATAAAGCCCAAAGGACTGATATTCTGGTTTCTGTTTTTCTCCCTCACAAGTGTCAACTAAAGCTAGGTGGTTATTTTGCATTAATATTTATATTTAAAATAATTTAGAATGAGTGACCTCATTCGGCATTTAGTATGTAATTTTTCACTTCACCGGTACTTTCATGATGAACGCTTATTTTAATTTTTTTCACCAACAGCTTTGGGTGCATGAAAAGATAAATTGAGCTCTGCTTTGAAAATTCCTGTAACACCACTCTTACTGAAGCACGATCTTTCCATGCAAAGCAGGTGAGACAGTTGATAATTTTGCTTATTAACAAAGCTTGTAACAAATAGAAACTTTGTTATCCTTTCGATTATAGGGCTGATCTGTAGTTTGAAACCTTTGCTAACGAATTCATTATCGGTATCTAGCGTCTTCTGCTAGAGCATAATGGTCCAAACAGTTTCACTTGCTGTTTATCTTTGAACTACGATGGCTCTAGAAGAGATACCAATTTAAACTAGGTGGATATTTTGCAAAATCTCTACTTCATAAATATGAAGTGATGGCAACTAAGATGCCATCAGGTGCTTTTCTACACTGGATGGAGGTGGACAACTATGTTTATTATCCCTTCAAATCGAAAGTTGCTTCTAAAAAGTATAAAATAATGAGCAACCAAATGGACCAGTTAATTTCCATTTCGTATCAACAGAAGTTTAAGGGTCATAGTAGCGAAGAAAATAAGCGAGTTAAGTATTTTATTTTCTCCTCAAGATACTTACAAGAAATAAGTAAGAAATAAAGGTTACGATCAAATCCAGAGAGGCTATTTATTTGGCGCCCAAATGAAATGGCTCGAAGGAAAGAAGAGAATTGAGTTGCATATCTTATTCCTACACACTCTCACCAGAAGATAAACACAAGGAAAGGTGAAATATGAGTACGCAGCAACGTTCCTTCCATTTGTATTGTGGAAGGTAACGGACCTGTTGGCTATTGTATTTAGGAAGGAACAAGATGAACCAGTATTTCACGGAAAGCACAAACCAAAAGGAGAGAAACAATAAAACCAACGAAATTACTGGAGCATAGATTCAATACCCATAAATGATTACGAATGTTCTGTAATAACTGAACAGAGGATTTGATGAGTCAACATAAGAAAATATATTAATATTCAGAAGATCAAAAAAGTGAAAGAGACCTAAAAGAATATATTGAAATACTGAACGAAAGGTTCAAAGATATTAACAAAAAGCTCGATGGTAAGGCTACCGAATGAAAGGAGAAGCTGGGAACTTGAACGACAGAGAGGTTGTGACACAAAGTTTGTCAATCTATGAAGACTGTTTCTTTCTATTCTGTAAGTAAACGTTACGTGCATCCGACACTTCTTTTCCATTTAATCTTATCTACATTCATGCACGCGACTTAACGGAGCATTAGTTTTTCTAACGTTCTGCAAATATTTACGTAGGAAACTTTATATATATTACCATTTTTTGCCCACTGTTCTTTGGATTTTTAAATTTAATTGGAGACTTAAAGATAGTCATCGCAATAACGTAAGGTTCAAAGAGGACATAGGATAGAAACAACAAATTGCTGAAATTATAGCCTGAAATTAAAGGCAAAAAAGAAATAAATGTTATAGTAGAAAATGTGGATCACACACAGAGAATAGAGTAACATTACCGGTTTGGTATAGAAAGTATAAGAATGAAATAAGGTATAGCCGTAAAGGAAAAAGAAAGAAACAATCTTTTCAAGACGAACAACAACAAGAAGAATAGCTAAGAAAAATTCATATGATTTTGATCAGACGCAAATAGAGATGGTTCATCACAATGTAAAACCATCATGAAATATAAAGAAGAAAAGTAATTGTATGAAGAAAAGAATTAGGTGCAAAATCATCCAGACCAGGTTAGAACCAAAAAAGAACACATAAAGAAGAAAAATTGGGATTCTAACTTAAAAATTAGAGTTTATTATAAATCTAGAAAATCAAGAAGAAAGAATGTAAGGAATTATGGGAAAGAACTGATAAAAATCCATAGAATAGAGAAATAGAGAAACTAATGTCTATTATCATACCACGGACACTTCTTCTACTCATAAATAGAAAGTAATTGAAACTTGCTTCTAAAAAGATGTAAAATAATAAACAAACAAAAGCGTTTTGAAATTACCATTTCTTTCAGCAGAAGAAGTCTAAAGGTTATACGAAAACGCTCTATCAACCTAAAAACTAGAATTTATCGTAAATCTAGGAAATCAAGAAAAAGGGATGTACGGGATGAGTTCAAAGCGGAGAACTCTTACAACACGAATCTGTAGAGATTACCTGTGGAACCAATACTGTCTCCAACTGAAAAGCAAGACACCAGTTCATCAGCTTGTTCCAGACAAAAGATAACACAAAAATGAACTTCCTGGCTGATTCAAGAGCGTTCAGTGAATCACCATACAGCGCGAAGCAACAAACTATATATAATTATTAAAATGCGAATGTTTTGATGTTCAGATAAACTCGCTATGTTGCTGCTCAATGCTTAAAGTTTCTTTAAAGAAAATAATGGTGTGGAACAAACGCGGCTAACCGTAGAAAGAAAAGCGGCAATATTTACATTATAACGAATTACTATTTCGAAATATTGGCTTTCTGAGTACGAAATCCGATTAATTTTATTAAAATGGAATAAGCTTTAGAAAATAAAATTTATTTGACATATTACCTATCCGGCCTATATATAGAAAGAGAGAGAGAGACAGAGAGACAGACAGACACACACAGAGAGAGAGAGAGAGAGAGAGAGAGAGATACAATGATGGTGAGAAAGGTATTTAAATTATAAAATCCCAATACAGGTGTACACAAACATCACAAACACAATAGAAAACAATAGAAAAAGTATATATTTTTCATATACATGTATGTGTGTTTTGTAGTATTTATATATATATATATATATATATGTGTGTGTGTGTGTGTGTGTGTGTGTGTGTCTGTGTGTGTATGTAAATGATGAAATAAGGAAGAAAAAAGGTTTCTTAGAATTTAGAAAGCGCAAACAGTTGTACGAGAACTTCTCATGCACACACACACACAAAGAAACAGGCAATAAATACATGACAACCTTTCGCCGAAGGCGTGTTCTCATAATAGGAGAGGAGACGGACAGAGAGGACTGGTGCTAGGGAGTGGCCCTAGCAGATAACAGAGTATCCAGGTCGTAGACATGGGAAACTTAGTAAACGGGTCGAAAAACACTAGAATGCGAAGGAACTGTGGGACGAGGGAGGTAACTAGGAGTCGGTGAGGGACTTGCTAAATCTCAATAGCACACAAACGTGTTTTCAACGTTAATATTTTATTTATTTCGTTGGTTAACCATTATCGATTGAACAAGCACGTCTAATTTAAATCATGTTTCAACAAAGACTTGTTATCGTTAATAAAATGTTAATAGGATGTGTATTCAACTATTATTTTAAAATATGGTATAGATTTCGTTTCATGGAATTCTTTCTCAGTTAAATGAATAAAAATTGTAATTAAAAGCTAATTGAATGCCATTAACTATTATTTTGTGATCTCTTTTGCATGTTGAAAACACGTTAAATTTCAATCTATATTCCAATGAAAACTTGATTTCGTTGATATGACATGTTTTTAACTATTATATTGAATTATGCTATAGATTACATCTGATATGTGTCTTTTTAAGTTAAATTTCTTAAAAAAATGTGCTTAAAAGTGAATAGAATGAAATCAACTACGTCTATCGTAGTCTCATTTGTATGTTGAAAACAAATTGAATTTTATACTATAGTTCAACGAACATTTTATTTCATTGATTATGTAATGTGCTTACAACTTTCCTTTTCAACTATGACATAGAGTTCACTTCATATGCATCTTTCTAAGGCGACATATTGCACATATTGAAAAATACAAGTTTAATAGTATTGTATTTTTGAAACGTACGAAACATTCTCACCGTCTTTAAAATTAAATTTCACCGCTGGGTACATGATTGTTCAGATTACCGCATATTTAGAAACGGTTATTAGTGTTTCTTTCAATTAAATTTTCATCGACTTTTTCAACTATATTTCACCGTTAATTGAACGGCCTATTAAAATTTCGAAAATATGTTTTCTCATCGTCCACTTTTGACGTTAAAACTAAACGTTTATTATCAATTTTCATTTGAATCTCTTTTCAACCATTGTTAAACATCGACTAACTCGTTGAATAGATGCACATCTATTCGAATTTTTTAACTCGTACAACGTTAAAAATATATTTGGCAAACACTTGTTTTCATCGTCCACTTCTTGACGATGAAAACTACCCTATGAGCAAAATGCTTTCACATGCAGGTGAACCGACACGTCTAGAATTGTGGTGACTGTCTTCAACCAATACGAATGCATTTACTTCAGATACAGTCTTTGTTGCATAAGAGGAATAGTAAAATAGTAGTTACTAGCTAGATGGCTGCGTGGAAGAGAAGTTAGAGTGACGAGCTACAAATGACGAGTGTGGAAAATTCCAGCTTCGAACCCCACTGCAGACAGTGAGAAAATTTACTTCTAAATAAATATATCATCAACTAAATACATATGCGAATAGACCAGGAAGTATGCTCTGTGTCGGCTAGCTGGAAAAGGTTGAACAGTTGGGCATTAACAACGTTTCTAAAATACATTTCTTAGTTTAATCTAAACGTTGTGTTCAACCTGTTTCTCAGTCATTATTCAACTTCGAATAAACCATTGAACAGCCGGCCATAACGTTTCGGTACTAACATTAAATCCACGTATTTTCAACGTTTGTGTGCTACTGGGGAAAGGAATAAGAGGGTCTAGAGTCTGCTGGCGCACAGTGGTTCGGATACTTAATCTGACCTAACAAAACTATTATTTTATTAACTACAGTGCTGTAAACAGAACAGTGCTTTAATCGTATTCAAGAATTTATTCATTTTGTTCACTTGGTATTACTTATCTATTCTCTGTGTCACACACGTTTGTTCTAGAAGCGCGAGCTTTGAATGCTGTTATCCAATAGGATCAGATCTTGCATTCAAATTAGATTGATCTTAATTTTCATATTTGTTACCATGTATGTCGGCGTGTAACAAACACGAGTTTCAACTCAAGGGAGCACGATCATCTTTGTTATTCAGGATCGTATAACCGTTAAGCATTTAACTTATCAATGAAATGTTTGTTGTATCATCTTAAATCGTGAAAGATATCCATCTTAGCTGGGATCTGTAATATAACATCAATGTTTCTTCTCTACTTCACGAACCAAGCAACGAACCTATATTTAGGACGCAATGTATAATATTGGGATACATCTAAAGATTTGTTCATTAATCTCTTTTGTTATTATGATATGATATAGGTAAGAATAGAATAAATGTATCCTTGCAGAAGTCTACAAGTTTGTTTCATGTACTACTTTATAAATCGAGTATATTCAATGCATGTTTCAGTGCACGACTACAATCGTAAATCATATCTGACAACTAATGTTCTATTGAAAATAATAATAACATTTTTATATATCATCATCTAATATACCAAAAAATGACATAACATACAGTTAACCAAAAACTGACTAAAATCAGTTTAGTTTGGGATGAGTATCTGGTGCAAATTATAATTTTCGAAGTTTCTAGTTCCGGGATATTCCTAGAAAGGGAGGTCCAGAGCCCCCTTCCTCCGAAATTCAAATATTTTTTGTAAAATTAGTACCATTAGTGCAAGAATAAATTATTCTTGCAATCAAGTCGGTAGAAATTAATAGAATATACATCAAGTCAGTCATTGTATCAGCTCTAGAAAATGTTAGTATTTGATATTCCCTAAACCTCTTATAGTCCTTATCCCGGGTATTCATTCATCAGCTTCCTCCTACATAATACAACATGGTTTCTTTTATCAACTGTGTATCACAGATAAGTATCTTATGAACACT
Source organism: Lepisma saccharinum (assembly GCA_022664845.1). Classification (NCBI taxonomy): domain Eukaryota; kingdom Metazoa; phylum Arthropoda; class Insecta; order Zygentoma; family Lepismatidae; genus Lepisma; species Lepisma saccharinum. The sequence goes on from JAGDQP010026399.1 coordinate 23,233, forward strand.
TTGTGGCATATAATTCAATTTATATTTACTCACCTATAATTCCAGGTAAAGTAAAAATCTCTAGCTAGTTTTTACGACTTTGTTTAGTGTGTCTCTTGCATAGTTGACGAGCTTTCTAGATTTGAGTGGATTCTTAAAAGAAATCTTAAATATCAAAGTTTAAAGACTATGTATAAGGGATTTAAAATATCTATTTAAGTGTTGGTCGGTTAGAAATGTTTCGTACAGAATAAGTATATAATCTGAATAAATTGCAGCCTAATAATGAGATAAGCGTATAGATTTTCAGATGGTAAATATTAAGCTGTACGATTGGATAAATACTATTCATGAAACAATCTCAAGAGTTAATTTGGAAGTCAAGCACAATATGTCTGACTGTATATCGTAAGCTAATTTCAGCTGCAAGAATAATCACACAAAAGTATTTGTTTCCAACAAATACTTCAATTTCGTTTCTCGAGACCTATCACAACACTTATCGAACAAATAATAACTTTGATACTCATCCAATCGCTATTTTTTCGACTTTATTTAAGGGATAAAAGTCAGAATATTATTCTACACTTGTTCACGAATAGGTTCAGAATCTTCCAATCCACTTTCAGTCATTATAAAATCACACACACGGACTAATGTTGGGTTCTTTTCTCCAAATTTCAAACAGATCTTTCTTTGGAATTGTGCATCATCACCGGAATATATATATATATATATATATATATATATATATATATCTCCAGTGGTCGAAGTGAAGTGGTATGCACCGGTATGGCATACCAGCTCTGGTTTTTGAGAGTTAAAAGCATACCGTCACTGAAACACAAGGAATGCGTGTTGTTATATATCACTTTTTGATATGTCGAGACAAGTATTAAGAAAACATACCGTCTCTGTTTCTCTCCCACTTCGAACACTGTATATATCCCAAGGGTACATGCCACACCCCTAATGTTATATACATCCTAACCTGCAAGTTCTGTGATGCCTTTTATATGGGGGAAACAAGTTGTGCTCTTAACATTCGAATTAATAACCATCGTCACTTCTGTACTATCAACAAACCGGATGCCCCAGTTTCCTTGCACACCGAGTCCCACAATACCAATTTTGATCTATCTTTCTTGGTTGCCAAAATCCACATTTTACCCCATACGACCAGCACCTCAACAGATCAAAATGTGTGTGGGAGAATGCCTTTATTCAGGGTTTGAGCGCGAAAATAAAACCTGGCCTTAACCTTCAATAACTCTAAGCTCCCCTTTTCCTCTGCATTTTCAACACATTTCCACACACGTTCCCACCTTGTACTTACACGCTATATAGTTATTATTATTTCAAGTTCCGGATATCTACGCGCTACAGCAGTCAGTTGTTCTCCAGTTTTGATGTTTTGTCCGCTACGTGTCGCCACTGTCTCTTCAAACTTGTACTTTGTGAACACGTGAACTTCGCTCTCTTCCTCTCTACTTGAAAAAGTGTGAATACACGAAATATAGTGACTTTTTTTATGTGTACATGTGAAAATGTGTGATCTAATGCGTTAGTAAGCTGTAAGTAATCCTTTTTTCTCCTTCATTTGTCTAAATTTACCTTAAATTGCCTTCCCAGCTTTCCTTTGTACCAGTTATATATATATATATAAATGGCATATCCTTAACACAAGTCCCGCCTCTGTCCACTCTGTCCATTTTCTCTCCTACCATGTGAAAACGCTTTTGCGGAACGTTACCGCTTTTAATTTTGTGTTTGTGAAGTTCCTGTACACCTGTCTTGGTATTCTAACATGTAAGTACCTTTTTTCTACCTTTTTATTGTCTTATATATATATATATATATATATATATAAAAGTTGGTTGAACATGGTTATAATGGAATTATAATTACACACCCAAATAAATAGCTTAAATGTTGAATATATTTTTCGCAACGGCCTTTGCTATTGAAAGCCTGTTATTTCAATTAATAAATGGAGTAATTTAACGAAATTTGACTTTAACAATACGCCAACAAAAGAAGAAAAAAATGATATCGAAAAACAATTAAATCTATTATATATCGATGGGAATGTCTATACTTTGATTCGCCAAAGACCTTTACTATTCGATCGATCATAAACTACGTATACACAAGTCGTATCTGCAGACTGATGCTAACGTAAAAATATGGTTGCGCTAAACAAGCGATTTCTAAATGCTCTTACACAGACCCTATTAAATAATTTCTAAAACTTGTTGTGATTCGTAGGGACACAATCATTTAGGATCATATTAAGACAGGTTTTATGCTGTTTTGAAATAAAAAGAATTATCATTTATGCCCTGCCGGATTAAATGTCCGTCCCACTGTTCGGCGTGGGAAAAATTCATATTAAAAGGAAGAGATAAGAGGAAGAAATATAGAGCACCGGGAGAGAAGAAAAAGAAAAGGAAAGAGAACTGGGCTGCACGGAACTAAATGAAATTAAGGGCTGAATCATGATTTACAAAGTGGATGGACACGTACGTTTGCCTACTCCCATCTCTTCCTAGCGACGGCAGGTGAATTAGGATTGAGGATTTCTAGGATACTGACACGAAAGGTTTCGCCAAAATGCTGCCGTGATGTGAAGAGTGTTCTGCTATGCGGAGATAAGGTAGTTGTGATTTGGAGGAGTAACGATAACTGTTGATACGAATGGTTCTCCAGTAGCACATCAATATCGGCAAATATCAGTAACGAACAATTCGC
>JAGDQP010026400.1:0-25958 GCA_022664845.1 Lepisma saccharinum
TTGAGTGATACATTCGCAACTAAGCTTTCTCTTCTGCAGAAATGTATTCGCTGTCGCTTGTGCTCTCGCTTGCATGCTGACAGTCGGGGGGTACTATACTCGAACTCGAGTCGGGCAACCCGTCCACTGTTTATTCGGTAATGTCGCCTACCACAGAACTGGGCTGGTGTTATCTACTGTAGCATGTGGGGTCCCGTTACTGCAGTGCTGCCTTCCCCCACCTTCACTTTTCTCAATCGCCCTTGGTCTAACCCGCAGGACACACAAACATACTGATTCATAACCTCGTGCTACCACTCTCTCAAACACACTCACACACACACACGCTGTCATGACCTCCCGGAAGAGACGTGGTGAACTTTGAATTAGATTTGGCAACGCTCTGTCGGCAGCAGAGGTGTGAGTAAGATCAACTAGTAATAATCATTTTTGCGTACCAAAATTTTCGCAACTCTTGATTCCGGTATATCGCTTTGAATAAAGGCTTGTACAATGATGCTGTGAAATCATGGAACATATCATGAATGACTATAGAGTATAGATCTAAATGTACGTATGGTACGAATATATACTGTACAGTGTACATAGCAGTTCTGAGTTCACGAACTTCGCCAAAAAATAAAATTACAGTTGATTTTTCTACAGCAGTTCATATAATAATAATTTTAATATAGTTGCATACAAGAATAGAAAACGCATATCATTGCTACCTGCGTAGTAATGGGTCTAGTTTATCAATGGAATATGACTCTTTTATTTTAATCGATGTTTGTTTTGGAACTATTTTATTGGGCGTAATCTTGTGACCAACACCGATAAATGCAGCCGACAGGAGCTGTCAGTGAGATACAGTCAACTTAGTCAAGGTCATTACAGATGTCTCACAAGTCGCGAGTGGAAAGCACGGGGCTTCGACTACGTCCTTAAGGAAAGGTTACCAGCCGAGGCTAGGAATGATTAGAAATGAACGTGGAGATCTTCAGGCTGATCCGATTAAAATAGTTGATGTGTGGAAAAGTTATTTCGACAAACTTCTTAATGTACGCAATGGGAAATAAACAGAGGAATTTGAATTCCATACCGCAAAACCGTGGATTCCCGAACCCAGCGAGATAGAGATCGAAATGTCGGTAAAGAAATTTAGAAAACTTCAAATCACCAGGAATAGACAATATTCCAGCTGAATTAATTAAAACAGGAGGAACGGCACTAATCAAGGAACTACATAAATTGATAAGTGCTATATGGAGAAAGGAGGAGCTATCAAAGGAATGGAAAACCTCAATAATAGTTCCGATTTACAAAAAAGGCGATAAATCGGACTGTAATAATTGTCGCAGAATCTCGTTACTTCCAACCTCTTTCAAGGTATTAAGTAATATTCTGTTAACACGCCTAAGTGTATACGTAGATGAAATAATTGGAGATCACCAATTTGGATTTAGAAGAAATAGATCCACGTTGGATCAGATTTTTCCTTTGAGACAAATTTTGGTGAAGAAATGGAAATACAATGGGACGGTTCATCAGCTATTCATTGATTTTAAGAAATCATATGATTCTATCAAAAGGGAAACGTTATACAGTATCCCGATACGATTTGGAACTCCGAAAAAAATTGATTCAACTAGTGAAGATATGTCTCAACGACCCCGCAAGCAGAGTACAGATAGGTAATAATATGTCAGATAGTTTCAAGATTCGCAACTGATTGAAACAAGGCGATGCCTTGTCCCCACTACTGTTTAACTTGCGTTAGAATATGCGATTTTAAAAATTAAAGGGGTAAAAAGGGACTATCATTGAATGATTTGAATCAACTGTTTGTATACGCGGATGATGTAGATTTAATAGGGGACGATATAGATGCACTACAAAGCAACACCGATGTCTTAGTAGAAGCGTGCGATGAGATAGGTCTACAGGTAAATATAGATAAAACAAAATATATGATAACAAGCCGAAACACAGGGAATGAAGGAAATAAAAACATAAGAATTAAGGATGAGGTCATAGAGAAAGTAAACAAATTTAAATACTTGGGAGCATACGTAACAAGCAAGAATGAAGTCACGGAAGAATTAAAAAATTGCTTAGTATCGGGGAATGCATGTTTCTATTCAGTCCAAAAACTTCTAACATCGCGATTAATATCAAGGAAATTGAAATTAGAAATATACAGAACAGTTATTCTGCCGGTAATACTTTACGGTTGCGAAAGTTGGAGTACGACCCTAGCAGATGAACATAAATTACGTGTGCTTGAAAATAAGGTTTCGAGAAAGATATACGGGCCGAAACGCGACGAGATGACTGGAGAGTGGAGGAGACTGCATAATGAAGAACTCCACGGACTGTACGATTCACCAGATGTAAAAATAATGAAATCGCGACGACTAAGGTGGGCAGTTCATGTAGCTCGGATGGGGAAAAAACGCAGATTATATTCTATCCTGGTTGGAAGGCCGGATGGAAAGAGACCGTTGGGAAGACCGAGACGTCGTTGGGAGGACAATATTAGAAGAGATCTTCGAGAAATAGGTGTTCGTGATGGAAACTGGCTTGATATTGTCCAGGATATAATCCAATGGTGAGCGTTTGTTACTGCGGCGATGAACTTGCGAGTTCCATAAGCCATAGAGTTAGTTAGTTTTAGTTAAAACATGCTAAGAGGCAGGGACTGGAAGGTGGGCCCCTAGATAAAAAAAATAAAACTCTTGTTCCTTGCTCCCCATGTCTCCTACTCCATTCGTATTTGTGGTTCGTCCATGCTAGGTAGTAGGCTTCATAACCAGCCTCGATTGTCCGTGCTTTGGAATGCTTGCGGCGTGACACTTTGCAGCTGTAGTGCGCTGCACTGGGTCATACTTTCCTACTATTGTTTCCCTGTCACTGTGTGCGTTTTTCCAACGTTTTCCTCCATCGTTTATCAGAGACTTCTGCTGGTCCTTTGGTGAGTTCTCTGCGCACTCTGCACTGCGCACATGTGTTTACAGCAGTTTTCTTCAGGTTCGACTTTCTCTGTTGTCCTTTTACTCACCTCTGCTATGTTCATTCCTTCTCTCCCTACTACTACTTTCTGCCAGTACGAGCCGCCTTTCTCACGGCTCTCGCTCGCAAACGCTTTAGGCAAACCTCACGAGAGTTCATTGGCATTGGCAGTGGTTGTCTAGGGGTGGGGTAGACTGAGTTATGGTGGGGTAACACCTTGCTCGCATCACCAATGTACTCCAATACACTGTTGTTTTCTTTCGGAGAACAAGTTTCCTCTTGGGGGACAAGTGCCCCTTGGCCCCTTCGGTAGCGCCACTGCTTACTCCCGGTGGTTCCGGTTATGTATCGCACATGCGTGGTCCACCGTTTCTCGTCTTCTGCATTCCTTTTCCGCATGTCAGTCTGTCCACATCAGTACCCTCCGTTTGAGAAATTCCTTGCGCCGCGTCCCTACCACCCTGCTTCTGCCACCATTGTGTCATTCAGGCATTTCTCTAAAATGTTTGGGACCGCTTGCTGTTGCACCTTTCCTTTGTCTTCAATGAGGTGTCACGCGTTGTTTTTCCGCCATTTGCGACAGCTTGTAACTCGGAAATGACGCCGAATTTAACAAACTGTCACATAAACCTTTTAAATTTTCATGTGTAGATTCTTCTCCCAAGCGTTGTAAACGGAATTTTGCACCACCCTGTATATAACTGATGGAATTGGCATTATTGTTAAAAAATAGTGTAACATATGTTTATACGTATGAAAAGTAAAGTGATATATATTCTATACTATTGTATCTTTTAAAAGAGAATCTATCTATGTACGTATGATGATGATAATACGATATCGTTGTATGTAAATAAGTATCAATACTCAAAATATCTATGCATTACGTAAGTGGCCGATAAGCATAACAACAAAGTTGTATATTCCAAACTAGATATTTATTGTGCATTATCCCTAGATACTTATATCTAGTTGTCACACAGACTTTTTGGTGCACGAAGCAACTTATATACATATCTTAAATATAATCCTCGTACTTTCCGTATCTTAAATGAAAATCTTCGTATCTTAAATGTAATCCTCGATTATAATAAACTTCACTGTTGATGTGACTTAATAGTCCATCTTAAACTGAAGATGACAAAAATGTTCTTTTCCTTCTAATAGTGAGTGTGAGTTACTTTTATTTTTAACTATCCCAGGTTATGAATTATTAGGAAGTAATCAATATTAATTGATTTTTATTTTTATATCAATATAATATACCACCAATGGTCACCATCCGTAGTGTAGTTGATATGATTTATTGTAGTTTTCGGTCATTATTCACTAATTACTACTTAATTCCTAATACGAGTTAGGTTGGTCTGTCTGTAGAAGTTTGCTTTGTTCAGCCGGAACGTTATGAGATGATGATGACAGAAGTGCTTTCTCGCTTTGTAACTTGTTTCAAAAATTATTTATACTGGGTACAGAACCTCGTGACACAGCATTACTCTCTTTTGTAGTCAAGCCAAGATGGTTACGCCAAATATACTTCCACGCCTACTTTAAGACATAATTAAGGGGATTTCTTAAGGAGATTTAATTGAATGACGTAGACAGTGTCGGCGACGGCGATTAGAGGATAAAAGTGTGGGGGCAAGGGGTAAAAGTGCGGCGGCAAGAAGGAAAAACTTCATATTTCCATATAAAATCATATAGATTTAAAGGTCAATGAAAATAGTGGCGGGGTAATAACCTCTTGCCCCCTAACCACCGCCCACGATCGTAGAGATTTCTATACTAAATTAGAGTTAACAAAAGTCATTATTTTTGAAGCTACATTGCAATTAACTACTAGTTAAAATCTTCCCGTTAGCTTCTTTCCTTGATTTTTCACCACTAAAAAACATTTAAAACTTGCAAAGTTAGCGCGAAAACTGTTAAATACCCATACTAAAACACTCCACATTAAAAAAAAAATGACGCTACTGTAAAAATAAATAAACAGGTAATTTTAAAATCCATCTAGAATATAGAATTAAAGCTGAGAGCTAAGCAAATTTTGTTTTTATTTTACATGTAAAATCATGGCGGTTGAATATGGGCAAAATATGCTATTGCTTGAAAGTGAAAACCCAAGCCACTGTTATTTTCATTTAGGTATAAAATTATGATAGGCTAAAAAATGCTTGAAAATGAAAGACCAAACCATTTTGTTTTTATGCAGGTATAAAATCATGGGGCGGGGGCAAAATATGTACCTTACCCCCACCAAAAATCATGGGGGGCAACTGCCTCCTCTGCCCCCCGGCTCCTACGCCCCTGCAAACAACAGATGAAATAGTAACGCAAAAAGTAATGCAAAAGTAACGTCGTTACTTGGGGATAAAGTAACTCTTTACCCGTTACAATTACTTTCAAAATATTGTAACGCATTACAGTAACTCGTTACTGAAAAAGTAACGCATTACTTGCCTTACTTTACTCCCCAAGTCTGACTGTATCGCACACACATGACACACGGAGATAGAAGAGAGAGAGAGAGAAAGGAGAAAGAAAGAAAGAAATATTTAATTGACATTATTAAACACAAACAGCCGTATTCAGGAACGTTTTTTGCAGTGACTAGCGCTGTACTAACGAGTGATTAACAATCTTTTAACATTAGTAATTACTCGTTAGTACAACGTTAGTCACTGCAAAAAACATTTCTGAATACAGCTGAAAGAGTTCACCCCTAGACTATCCACGCAAAGGCGTAACTACCTGTTACTCATTCCCCCCAGCAAGAGAATAACCAAGGCCGTAGGTCGATTCGGCCCATTATGAGGCTAGGGTCAAGGTCCCATTGGACTGGTCGCCCCCGCATTGCAGGGGTTTGCGCCATAGTAGTTACACCTAGTGTTGTAAATAAAAAACGTTATTTTTTTCTAAAACTTCCGTGTTTTTTTTTCAAAAAGAATATGTGCCTTAGTTTTTTTTTTCAAATTTCTTTTTTATTTTCAAGGCAACAATTCGTAATACTGCCAAGGTCTCTTTAAGCGAGTAAGAACTACTTTTATATAGGTAATTAAGATGAAATAGAACATAAATTAAACCCTAGATTACAAATATTTTTGTATATGCGAGATATTCCGGGTTGCTCAGTTCTTAGTGTTGCCAACTATTTAAACATTAATTTAAACAAATTCTTCCATCCCGTATCTGCCCCAAACTTAGCTTAAACATCATTCAACACAATAGAAGAAAGTTTTGGGTGTTCCCGACCTCAAGCACCTCAGTTGTCAGTGTTGCCAGCCTATTTTAAAATTTAACTTATAGAAATGCATTTATTAATAAAAATCTACACGTGTGCATTGATTTACACTGAATTTGACATACATGTTCATTAGGTACTGGGGCAGGTCATAGAGACACTCCAAGCACCGTAGTTTGTCAGGGTTGCCAAACGATTTAAAATCTAGATTTCGTATTTGTTACTGTTGGACGTATCCGCATTGATTTACACCAAATTTGACCGCGGGACGTGGCTAGGTTATGATATGCTTTCAAATAATAGTTCTCATAGCCCTGTTGCAACAGACTCATAGAAGAAAACTCGTATATGTAGTTGCTTGTTTACAAGAGTAATCATTAAGCATTTATATAGCTATTTTTAACTATGTATATTACATAAAATATTTTTGTTACACTGTCTTTATCTGTACAAATGTTCACAGTATGGGGGCGAGGCTTGGAGCCCGGAGCATGGTCCGGAGCAATGCCCCCGAGCTTTTATAGTGAAACACAATGTACTAGTAAACGCAAAGATATATCTCTGCCCTTGAACAGAAGCAGGTTATTTCCCGGGATTTTAAACTAAAATAATTGGTTTTTGCGGACGGCAATTATGACCAAAAATAGATAGCTTTCTTGAATAATACCGTAATTATAAATTAACATATTATATATAAGGGATCAGAAGATATTTAGGTAAGAATTTATTACTCACGATTTTTTAAAATTTTTTCAATAGTTTTTTGATGGGCTGCCAGTTCACGCAAGTGAAAATTAATATTTAACTGAAATATTTCAATAATAATTTTTCAAACAGTTGTTTCTAGTTCATTAACCAGTGTTAAAGTTACATGTGGGGAGTAACAGACAACACATTCCTATTTTTTACACGCTTTTTATTAACTTACTCTGTAATCATGTTTCATCTCTGGTACAAATCTTGTAATCGATTTTTAACTCACTTCCCATCAGCCGATTTCTTTCAAATTTTGTAAACTTGCTTGCTTCCGATTACAATACAATATTCAATCATTAGATATACGGCAGGAAAATCCAGTTAACTGTAATTAATTAAAAAATAATTATTTAATATGGACTTCTTTATCCTAAAATAAATACTAGCCTGCAACGATGTTCGGTTTTGACTGGTTGCAGAACACTTTAGGATTTGGGTGTGAAGCTCTTAATATATATAAAAAATAATTAAAAAGATTTTTTTAAAAAAAAGAACACGCTTTTTTAAGATGGACTAAAAAGTAAAAAATAATAAATTGAATTAATCTTGTGAATCGGAAAATAAAAGCGTGGGTGTTCTTAGATATTATGATTTTATGATAAGGTAAGGAAGAGCACCCACGCTTTTATTTTCCGATTCAGAAATTTATTATTTTTTACTTCTTAGTCCATCTTAAAAACGTGTGTTTTTTAAAATCCTTTTTTAATTATTTTTTGTGTGTATAATAGTCGAATATTAAACTCCCTGCGAGATAGGCAACCCAAACTTCACACAATAGATGCGGCGTTGCGTGCATTTAAGGATAATTTCCAATTATTTTAATTAATTTGTTACAGTTAACTGGATTATTGTATCGTGTATCTAATGATTGAATATTGTATTGTCATCGGAAGCAAACAAGTTTATACAAAATTTCAAAGAAATCGGATGATGGGAAGTAAAAGTCAATTACAAGATTTGTACCAGAGATGATTACAGAGCAAGTTAATATAAAGCGTGTAAAAAAATAATTAAAAAGGGTTAAACTAAATACTATTTTAAGCAAAGAAAAATGGACTAAAAAGTAAAAAATAATAAATTTATGAATCGGAAAATAAAAGCATGGGTGCTCTTCCTTACCTTATCATAAAATCATAATATCTAAGAGCACCCACGCTTTTATTTTCCGGTTCATAAATTTATTATTTTTTACTTTTTAGTCCATTTTTCTTTGCTTAAAAAAGCGTATTTTTTAAATCCTTTTTTTTTTTACAATTTTAAACAATTTGTAAAATAGACTGATGAAATTAGAATACATGATAATCTTACAATTCATTTTAAATATTTGTAGCCATACTCTTTTCGCTATACTAAATATGTCCATAGTACGACTTGTACTCAGTATTGAATTGTATAAAGAGCTCATTTTTTGATTGGTGATATGTATAATAGACTTGTTCTTTGGCATATAAAGCAACATTTCGTTGTCAAATAGCCCTGTTCGGAACATGCAACACTTTCGAATTTAAATCATTATGTAATAGTCAGTACAGGAAAGACAAATTATCTCTTCGTTTCCGTAGTGACTGTTACAATGTATTTGTTTGTGAGATCTGTATTTTTTCAATTTCGGGTAGATTCGTTGTTCTCGGAAAGTTAAACCACGTACAAAATTCGATTGTATTGATTCTATTTTCCGATCTTTCTTTGTATGTTAAACTGCAATATTATACAGAGTGACCCCGAAATAATGGTGCAAACTTCTCGAGGTGATAAGAGAAAAGTTTCTTTGAAGAGATTTAAAATTATGCCTGGTAGTTTCGGAGCCGTACAAGCGCTCGAACTTACGGCAGCATCGTTACAAGTGAAGTCATAGCTCGACACATAATGACTAAAGCTGTGTCGTCTTATCAAATTACACTCGAAGTAGTATTCGATACATCTGTTTAAGCAATGTTTATGATTGAGGGAGACAGGTTTCGCAACGTCAGAATTTCATTGCCAAATAATTAATTGGTTTAATAGCGCAAGCATAGACCTCCCCGCTCTAAGCTACAGGCCCTAATCATAAGCATAATGTAAACAGCTGTATTACGTACTATTTTCAGTACGATTTGCTAAAACGACACTGCTTTCGTCATTTACTTGTCGAGATATGACGCCATTTGCAACGAGGTCGCCGTAACTTTGAGAGTCTCTAACTCCGAAACTAAGCGCCGGCCGGGTAGCCGTGTGGTCTCAGGCGATAAGCTAATGACTCGAAAGTCGCGGGTTCGAGTCCCGAAAAGGTCATGTGTGTGAATTTTAATGGAAAAGGAGCGAATCCTGAGCCGAAGTCCAAAGTTAATAGACTGGCCCATATAAAGATAAAGTTTACCAAAGTTTTCCAAACTAAGCAGATGTCTGCATTTCTTCAAAGGAACGTCTTTTTGTTGTTTTGATGTTAATAAAGACCTCGCAAAGTTTGCACCATTGTTTCCGGGTAGTGTTGCCCACGAAACGAGACAGAGCAATGAATATATAAAACGAGACGAGACCGAGTTCTCGTAATGTAAAATATGCACCTTTCCAAGACTAGACACTCTCTGGACAAGACATTTTCGAATTGAAATTAATTTAAGTTATGGATGAGGTGGGTATAAGGGAGGGGAAAGGGTTGGGAAAGGTGTCGGTCAGGGCCTATATTGAAAGTGCCATCCTGCTATTTGCTCGGTGTGACTGAGGAAAAACCCTGGAAAATCTCAAGTCAGAATGGTCGACCGCTCTGGGAACGAACCCACTACCTATCGAATGCTATGACAACGCTTTACCACTGAGCTACGGTAGGCTCGGTACGACATTTTCGAGACGAGACAACGTAAATCTTGTCTCGTGGGTAACATTATTTCGGGGATATCTTGTAGAAACATATTCGATGTTAGAGCTAACTTATGCGAAGTAAAGTATAATAAATGTATTAATAATCGCAAATGTACTTCCGAACCTTATTACATAAACGAGATTCCTAACTCCTTCTTAAATTATGCAATTTATGTGGAGATCGAAAGCAAGGTTGAATTCCAAAATGACCCCGAGGTCAGTTATGTAAGATGCAGGAAGTAATAACATGAGTGCATGTACTTGAAATCTGATAAAGATTTTCTGGATAAGAAAATGCTGATCTGTATATTATAGTTTGTAATACAGTCTTCGCAGTAAATAAACATCGACATTAAGTGGAACAAGTTCTTCTCGGTAGGTTCTACGTGACTTAGAATATATGCAATAACAATATCAGTGTGTGTGTGTGGATGCGAATTAGTATTTCGTTATAGTAAGTTTTATATATCTTTTCTGTTTCTTATCTTATGGAGTACAGTTTTAATCTCAAATATTTGATTTGTTATCAAGAATGTGCTGAAAATGCCCTCTGCTTTTTAACTCATGAAATTTGGACGTTTTGCTTTCATCGACCAATTCTGAACTCTACTTAAGGATAATCTAAAGCAACGATCTCCAACAAAAGATGGTAGCACTATCTCCATGTACAGATGCTTATCAGAATAATGGAAACACCTGTAGTTGGCAACACGTCAGATATATGGGTTGGCAGTGGTGTCGTGGCGACCGCAGCGCCGGACTGCTGGTGGTGGTGTGTTAGGTCGGTCTCCATACTACGTCAGGCGTCGTGGAACAGGAGTGTGCAGTGGCTGCAGCAGAGGAGGTAGTGTAAAATGGGAGACCTCTCAGAGTTTCAAAGAGGGCAAATTGTTGGTGCGCGGTTATGTGGAGTGAGTGTGACGGCAGTGGCTAGTGTGTTAGGTGTGTCGCCAGGGACAGTGTCGAAGGTGATGACGGCCTACACAACACACGGGAAAACCACATCGGGGAAGCGGAACAGTGGGCGGAAGAAAAGCATCAGTGACAGGGCAAGTCGGGTATTAAAGCGCATTGTCACTCGGAACCGTCGTGCCACTGCGGCGCAAGTGACGGAGGAACTCAATCAGCACCTCCCCCAACCTGTTTCGACAATCACAGTCCGCCGCGAATTACATGACATGAACTTACGGGGTCGTGTTGCACGGGCCAAACCTCTCATCAGGGACCAGAACGCTTTAGCACGCCGCAAATGGTGCCGCGACCATGCAACTTGGACCGTTGACGACTGGAAACGTGTGGTATGGTCGGATGAGTCACCATTCACCCTATTCCAAACCACGGGCCGTGTTTATGTGTGGAGAACACCCAAAGAAGTGTATGATCTGCAGTGTCTCCGCCCAACTGTGAAACATGGCGGCGGCACGGTGATGCTGTGGGCCGCAATATCATGGTTTTCATTGGGTCCTGTGGTCACACTTCGCGGACGCATCACTGCCAACGCTTATGTCGCAATTTTAGGAGACCACTTGCATCCTATGGTCCGGATGTTGTTCCCGGACAATGACGCCATATTCCAGGATGATAATGCACCCATTCACACAGCTGGAGTTGTTGCAGCGTGGTTTGAGGAACATCGGGATGAAGTTCAACACCTCCCCTGGCCCGCCCAATCCCCAGATCTCAACATAATTGAACATCTGTGGTCCATCTTGGAAACACGACTCCGGCGACGATTTCCACCTCCATCCTCTCTCACAGAACTGGCCGATGCCCTGCACGAGGAATGGTGTAATATTCCACTTGCTACCATTCACGACCTCTATGCCTCCATCCCACGTCGCATCAAGGTTGTTCTGAAGGCGAAAGGTTTCCCGACACCATATTAATCTGGTAAGTTGCACTTTCGTTCAGGTGTTTCCATTATTCTGATAAGCATCTGTATGTCTAATGTATTCTTAACGCTGCACGAAGTTTCATTGCTGCTCCTACAAATTCAAGCCGAGAGAGTTCAAACTTTCAGGGAAGAAAGTTCATAACCAATTCAAGAGCATGGTCGATGCCGATTTTTTATTTTCGTTTTCCTTCATTGTTGTTGTGAATATTGAAACCTGTAACAATGAAGCTCTTTCAACAATTAAGAAAAAAAACTTAAAATCGGTATCGATCATGTTCTTGAATTGGTTATGAACTTTCTTCCCTGAAATTTTGAACTATCTAGGATTGAATTTGTAGGAGCAGCAAGGAAATTTCGTGTAACAGTGAAAATACATTAGACATATACGGAGGTAGTGCTGCCATCTTTTGATGGAGTTCGTTGCTTTAGATAAGAAATTATACCATTTACATTAATTTATTCACGAAAATGATGCTCAAACAATTAAAAAGAAAACTATAATTCATCTTAAAAAGTCTATCCTCGCACTCGAGTAGTACGGAGAATGTTAGAATTTGGTACACTGAATGCTCTATAGATATCAGCAAATTTGCGAACATGGTTTGCCATCTAGCGGGAAAATACGAACTACATTATCACAATGCCATTCGCAATGAAAGGTGAGAGCAATGAAATCTCACTAGCGAAAAGAGCGAAAAACAAAGTTTCAAATATGGATTGAGAGAGAGAGATTTTTCAAAGTTTTTCCTGTGTGCTGAGCAACAATAAAAAAAAAAAAATCTGACGATGAGAAATTTGGAGCTGTTTGCATCATATGCATATGAAAATTCAGCTGAATGATTCAGAAATAAATTCCTTCAAAGTTGGACATTAAAATTTTATTATGTCTGTTTATTAAAATTTTGATACTTGTATTTTTTTATTTTTTTTTTAATGTGAAAGAAGTATGGTTGTTATTTCGAAAGAAATTAACTTTATCTAGGATTTTCGCAGCATGCATTAGTACGTACAAGCTTTCTGCGTAAAGTTCCGAACATATGGAAACAATTATTTATCACTTTTAGCTCACGAAATGTTAACATCTTTACTCAAGGAATCCTCCTGTCCCTGCTAATTACTGAAAGAAATCTCACAAAGGATCGTCACGATATGTTGTCGCTGAAATGCAAATCAAACATAATACATCTGATAGAGCATGGTGACATATGGAGAATACCAAAATTTAAGATGCGATGGACAAGGGGGAGCGGGGTTAGGGAGGCCGAAACCTGGATAAATAGAGGCAATAATGGTAATTCAGAACAAAGTGAGTTTTTTCGGGAGATGATTCCTGACATCAAAACAAGTAAAAAAGATCCTATGAACATGGGTAAAATTCCGCTTCCTTTTGGAGATACAGCGTTTCCAATTTGGAGCAAAAGTCAACGTCTAATAATGGGAAGAAAATTAATAATTATCAATAAGTCAGAAATGATGCATTGAATTAAATTTTCGTTTGCGTAAATTTGTTTCTAATGATATGGTGGATATCAGGAGTGAAAACGCGATGTCACCGTGTTGTCAGTATTGCCAACCAGGTATAACGTTTATTTTTAATGACACTACGTCGTGTTATTGGGTAGTTGACATCTTGTAGTGATGATGAAGAACATATGCAAAAAAACTTACTGCAGTGTTCCAAACTGTGGATAAGGCACTATATGAAATATCCTAGGAAAATACGTAGTTTGTAGGTACAAGATCACAAAAACCCTTCTGTCATATCCATGGTTTGTAACACTACGGTTTGCGATTCATGCATGCTGTTTATCATTACTAGAAGGTGCTAAATACCCATAACAGTTCCATTTTTTAAAAAAAATAGCCATTATACTGGGCTGGCAACACTGACAACCCGATGATATCGCGTTTTCACTCCTGATATCCACCATATCATTAGAAACAAATTTACGCAAACGAAAATTTAATTCAATGCACCGTTTCTGACATCTCTTCCCATTATTAGGCGTCGACTTTTGCTCCAATTGGGAAACGCTGTATCAACAAAAAAGAAGCGGAATGTTCAGGATCTTTTTTACTTGTCTTGATGTCAGGAATCATCTCCCGAAAGTAGTCCTCTTTGTTCTGAATTACCATTATTGGCTTTATTTAACTTCTTTGAATTTCCAGGTTTCGGGCCCCCTCACCCCGCTCCCCCTTGTCCATCGCATCTTAAATTTTGGTATTCTCTATATGTCACCATGCTCTGTCAGATGAATTATGTTTGATTTGCGTTAAAGCGACAACACATCGTAACCCTCCCTTGTCAGCCACGGCGGCCTTGAACCTGCTTTCCTCTACCAGCGCTTATCCAATTACGTAATGGACCTTCACAAGCAAATCTGAATTTAAGATTTCATGTGGTACCCTATTACTAAAGTTTACAAGTAGTAATTTGTTCTTTTCTTGTTTTTACTTTAGAAGAAGAAGGTCCTTCAATAACACTTTCATCACTGCAACATATTAACCAAGGGTTCAACAATTACTTTCTTTGACAACCTCTGGCTATTTGCAGATATGCTTTTAGCATCTACTATTCGTGCCTATAAAAGGTACAACGAATAAAAAAATCTATTAACTAGTTAGAGGTTACACAACCGTAATTTAAACTATCACTTTTTCCGTCTGTTTCTGCTTCCCCCTCCATTTGTTAGTTTCAAATAAGAAAAATAAATGCTTTATAACCTTACCTTGAAAATGAATGTATTCTGCTCTCTGAATGGTAAAGAAATATATATAATATAAGCTGTATGAAAGCTCTCTTTTGAAGCTCTAGTGTTCAAAGTGGACTAAAGAACGATCATTTCAGAAGGTAAGTTTTCAGAAATCTAAAATATTTATTTCTATCAGAGTTAAGCTCTGTAGTGACTCAGGGTGTTATTTGTAAGGCGCTAAGGGGGGAGGATTAATTTCCTGACATCTCGTTTTCCCTGGTACCTCATTTACCCGTTTTCTGGTGGAGGTGGGGGGATTAGTGTATTTTTGCAGTAAGTGGCTACTTGGGTATTAATTTCAGCGCTATCTTTCGCTGACAAATAACACCCTGGGTACAGGGGCGTAACTACTATGGCACAACCTCCCGCAATGCGGAGAGCGACCCTTCACCCTAGCATCTCAATGCGCCGAATCGACCTCCGGCCTAGGGTATTCTCTTGCAGGTGGGGGCAATAAAATGTAGTTAAGCCTCTGCCTGGGTAGTCTAGTGGTGCACTCTTTTAGCCGTATTCAAAACGTTTTTTTTTTTTTGAGTGACTAACGCTGTGCTAACGAGTGACTACCAATGCTAAAAGATTGTTAATCATTTGCTGGTACAGCGTTAGTTACTTGCCTGGTGTGACTGAGGAAAAACCCTGGAAAAAACTCAATCAGGATGGTCAGCCACTGAGATCGAACCCACGACATCCCAAATGCAACGCCAACTTTCTACTACTTATTTAATGCGTTTGGCCCTACGCGGGCAGTTTGACTTGTATTACTTGCTTTTACTTGTATTATACATGTATATTTTGTTAACGGTTAAAATACACTAACAAACAACCATGCCCGAGGCGGGATTCGAACCCTCGGCAACCACTGAACTATAGCGGCTCGGTACGACTGTTTGCGCTGAATAATGCTCATTTAAGCTTTCTCTCTCTCTTTTTTTTTCTACCTGTGTGTCATGTGTGTGCGATACAGTTAAAAAAGAATGAGAAACTTTCACAGACCCTGCATTCATTTTGAACAGAATTCAAACAAGGAAGGATATGTTTTCACAACCCCTTTTTCTGGCTGTGAGCCTTCTTCTTGTCTTGTTTGAATTTAAATTTATTTATGGTTCAGCTCGGAATAAGACAGGGGAAAAGGATGCGTGAAGGAGTCGGCCAGGACCAAGTTGAAGATACCATCCCTGCATTTGCCTGATATGGAATAAAATAGAATATAATAGAAATTTATTCGTCTGAGTAGTACATGCAGGTCGTGATCTGTTTTGTATAAGACTCGTCAATGTTTCTGTATATGAGACAGGATATTTAATTAATAAAAAAGTGGATAATTAACATGACTATAAATTATTACATAAGTCATCACTCAAATATCATTAACAGTATAATAATCCTTATTTACCAACAAATTGAAAACCTCAGATATAAGTAAATAAGTGAGTATTTTTCTTTGTAAATATTACGCTTTTATAAATATATACGCATGGAACTGTTAGAATCTTTTGAGATAAACACATGTTTACATGGTGACCTAGGACTCATGTTAAAAATGATTTTAACAATCTTCTTTTGTAAATGGAAAGTATTTACACTAACATGACTGAGGAAAGACTCCATTGGAGGAAATGAAGCTCACCCGTTCATGCTCCATGGTTTCAAAATAGAGTCTGAAAGTAGCAAAAACAAACTTCAATTGAGGCAAGAGCCGCTTGTTCGCACGTGTTGCGGGAACGATCTAAAAGATAGTTGAAATAAGAAAAACTGAAGTCATTCCGAGGAATAGTTGTGAAAAATGCCAGACTGCGTTCCCTACTGTGATCTCCTGAGGTACTATAACCGTTTAAAACAGCTAAATTTAAATTAATCATACAATTCAAAATATTTGGAAAAATCCAAAATTTATAATTTTAATATAATTATTGTAAATTCTGTTTGAAAATGGAAATAAAATCAGTCGTCATGTTTTGTAAGGATGGGCAGAAAAGCAGTACTTTTTCGTTATGCAATGAAAAGAGAAACGTGACATCAGAAACAAATGTTATTCACCTTATAACAAAAGTATATAATGGGAACGCATCCCTGTCCTCATTAACTAAAGAACACTCCTTCTAAGCCATGTCAGAAGCAGCGCCTTGCGTCACCTTGAAGCAAAGGCGGAAAACAGTGTAAAAGAGCGATCAGACCTCGACCTCATCTCCATCATTCCATTAGCGCTTCAAGACATCGCATCGATCACAATATTGCATTGAGCGGCGACTGAAATCAAGACGGCTCAACATTCCATGTCGTGCCAGGCTTAGATTTTAACACTTCAGGTATGAATGTGGAAATAATTCTAAGTTGTAAGATTTAGTGCTCTGACGTATGGGTTAGACAAACTTAATATTGCATCTTTACGCTAATTTGATTTCATCTGAATAACGTTCGCGAAATTGCTCTTTCCACATCGTTGTAAAAACATGTTAATTAAAATTTAATTTCTTAAAATATTATTTCAGGTGATTTCATGCCGAAAGGCTCTGATATATCGGAACCCTGTCTTTAGAGAATACGCCCCAGAATGAGTTTTCAGAATTCATCCCAACATTTGTATTAACTGTAATTTATCGCTCTACAATCTTTTACTACCTTAAAATATCTTGGATGAACGTCAACCAAATACCTCTCGCTAATATTTAACGCTCCACCAACCGCATATTTCACAGATATTCCAGGTTCCTTTGTAGACCTGGAGGAAGACGTCCTGAGAAACTTAACAGCAAATAGTATCCTGACGTACCGAAGTCATTAGATACTAAATTGGTAAAAAATTCAAAGTTTATGATTAAGTGACGTCCTAACAATGCAAGATCAGTAGTTCATGGATTCGAGGCCAAGACGCTTGCTAATTATCATTTTTTCTTTTTTTTTTCTCCATCACAGTAACGACAACTGGAATTTAGTTCTTTCAATTTAGACCAGAGTGAAAAAGCCCAGAGACAGTAAAAAAGATTAGCCCTTAGTACTCTAAAACAGAGCCGAATTAACGGAGAGTGAGGCTGCAGCCCCAGAGTCCCTACAGATTGACGCCAAAGCTAACTAGGAACATCCGCAAAGTGATGGACAGCGACTTCCACGAGACTTGGCAGATACAAACTACCCATAAAATAAACAAATAAGTGTTTTTTCTTACCTGCGGAATAACGGTTTGAGGGGCGAAATCCTCCCTTATATATTTCAGACGGCGCTAAAACCTACTAAAAACATGAACCAATATTATGTAATCGAACATACAGAAAATTCAAAAACTCTATTTAATAATAATAATAAATTTTTAAAGACATACTCTTCTTAAATAAAAAGTAAAAAGTAATTTTGTTTATGCATGACTATAAAGAAAAGCATGGGGCGTTCTCTCATATAAAGTCACCTTATATACGTTGTTCAATTGGCGCGACCCATGCTTTTCTTTTTAGTCATGCATAAACAAAATTATTTTTTTACTTTTTTAGTATGAATTGTTTACGAAAAGTATGCTTTTAAAAAGTGATTTTATTATTTTTTCGCGTTATGTCAGCGTTGGGACACTTTTCTGAAGCTAATATTTTGTGCCCCAAATCCTAAAGTGTTCTGCAACCCGCATCGTTGTGGGCTAGTATTTATTTTAGGATAAAGAAGTTCATATTTTAAAAAAATGTTTTTTGAATATACTACTATATAGAAATGTATGAAAGTAACAATGGAATATTGTATCGTCACCCGACTTACGTCGCTGTGCAAAATGTCATCATTGTATGACGTCGGAAAATGAGCTAAATTAACATTGCAAGATTTGAGGACAGCACAAACCATTATGAACTAAAGGAAAGTCTGTGAAAACACTTATATCAAATTTGTAAATGTGTAGGAAATTGAAAACTTACACATTTTAAATTACGTAAGTGAACTTTGCAAAGGAAAAAGTTTATTTTTCGATGTTTCTTTAATGGATGTAAAATGACTTTTGGAATTCTTGAAGGAAATTTTGTGTACTTCAGCCTAATAAAAGGTAATATCAGAAAAAATAAATAATGAAAATAGAGCTCTCCATTTACGAAATAGATTTACTTTTGAAACCATTCTTCCATATTCGATATTCATCATATTATCATCTCTCCTGTAGATATTGTGAAGTAGTCAACTTCAGATCATGTGATGGCACGTGTCGTTTCATGTCAAACATGGTAGATCAAAACAGAGACGTAGAAACGGAGATTTTGTATACTTTCACGAGGCGTATTTGGAGGGACTCTGCCGCTTCAAACCATTCGACCGCAGGAAAAGGACATTTCTTAATTTTATTCGTACTATGAATGTGTAAAGTTTTGTCTCCATTGTGCTTGTACTAATTATGGTTGTATTTTGGATTCTCGTGAAATTTGACTTTACTTGACGACATGCTTGGATAAGATCAGATGTAACGAATTTTATGGGAGCTAACAGCACTATCAAAGAAAATAATAATAAGTGCCTCTTGCTATACTGTGCATAGTATTCAAAAAGACTTGTGCTGCCATCTGACGAGTGGGACGGAAGATCACGTGATACCGCCGAGAAATGTCATTAGCGGGAAATGATTAATTTTCATTGACTAAGATGTCAATGAAGTTTTCGACCATAATAGTCGTTATGTTTCATGAAAGATGTTTCATAAATTTAAATATTATTTGCTTTCTGTATTGGTTTATAGTCTTTGTTATTCTTTGGAAATAGATTGCTCTTTATCTCATCTTTACCTTCTAAACATGTGTTTACTTTTCTCTTGATTTCGTCTGTACGAGGTAAAAGCTTTCTTCTTCTTCTTAGTTCAATTACGTAGATAAAGAATGACGGTTGGTTGGTTAGAAACTGAAGACATCAACTCTGGCCGCAATTGTCGCTACTATCGAGCACTGGTAGAGACATCTACAGGTATACGTAAGAACTTCTAGCAATCACTTCTTAATTATTTTCTTTGGTACTGGCTTACACCCATTCCGATACGGGGAAGCCCCTTCCTTATCTTTGTTACGTCTGAATATGCTCGGATGGGTTTCTGGTCCCCCCCCACCCTCAAACAATTTTTCCGCCAAAAAAAAACACTTATTCTTTTTATATTATGCGTAGTTTCTGTTTGCCAAATTTCGTGTAAATTGGTGTGCATTACTTTGCGGACGCTCCTTGGAAGTAAGTAACTTCTGTAAAGCTTACGACCACAAGGGATAGGTGCTCTAACGGATGCTCTAACAGTCTTAGGGTCAGTTCTACAATCGACCACTAAACTTCTAGTCAGCGCTAAGTTGAGGCCAACTCTCATTTTGCGTACTCTCTTAGGCCAAAATCAGACTTGGCGTCGACTTAGCGCTGACCAGAAGCTTAGCCGTCGATTGTAGAACTGACCATTAGTCATTAACCCATCAAAGTGTACCTATACGTTATACAAGCAGCTACCCAACTTCAGAAACTAAAACCATCGGAATTAAACATAAAATTAAGTAACCATACTATCAGATATTGATCTAGTATTAAAAATCTTGGATTATTAATAGACATAATTTGATTTTTTAAATTTTATTTATGGGCTTTAGGCATCTAAGACCCAGGCCGGGATAGAGGAGGGAAAAGGATTTGGGAAGGCATCGGCCAGGGTCTATGTAAAAGGTGTAATCCCGGCATTTACCTGGTATGACTGGGAGAAAACCTGGAAAAACCTAATGGACATAAATCTAAACTAGAATCCTCATGCAGTTAACGTATGCTCACGTGCACTAAATGCACGTGCACTAAATCACGTGAACTTATGATGTCTATATAGATCACGTGACTTGACGGCAAAAACAATT
Source organism: Lepisma saccharinum (assembly GCA_022664845.1). Classification (NCBI taxonomy): domain Eukaryota; kingdom Metazoa; phylum Arthropoda; class Insecta; order Zygentoma; family Lepismatidae; genus Lepisma; species Lepisma saccharinum. The sequence continues at coordinate 20,305 of JAGDQP010026400.1, forward strand.
TCTTTTTATCTAATACAGACACTAATGATGTCCTTGTTTGATTACGGTGATGCTCTATATGGCTCTTCCCTTCAAATCAACAAAGTCAGATCTATTCAAAGAGACCAAAATTTCTGCCTTCGGTTCGCTTTCAACCTTCGTAAATTCGAACATATCCTCCCTGTATTAAAGGAGAACAATATTTTGACAATGTATCGATGAAGGTACTTTCGTTTCTGCTGCACAATTCACATGATTCACAAGAAATCACCCGCTTATCTCCATGGAAAACTTATCTCTAAGTCTAGTATCCATAAGTACGTTATACGTAATAGGTCAACATACCATGTTCCAAGATACAAATTAGCACAAACAACTCGATCCTTATCTGTATCAGCAATGGAATTCGTTGCCAAATGCAATTATATCTGCAAAAACACTTAATCAATTCAAAACTGTTTTAAATTCATATTTGCTTATTTGCTCTTCTACCAGTGGCATTTAACCTTCTTATGTTTTTATAGTGTTGTGTAACTACGGCACTTTTCATGTACGTTTTCGTAATTTGGTCTTTTTTCTATTTTGTATTTGCGTGTGTGTATGTTTGTTTGTTTTCAATTATTATATATGTTTTTACCATTTTGTATGGTTTGATAAAGAGTTGAAAGGTCATGTTCAAGGACAAGTGCAATTGCAAATTTAAAATGAAGTGAAATATCTGGTGTAGTAAAAAGTAATCCATTATTTTGCCAATAGATGGCTTCAGTGATCTGTAGCTCGCGTTGTATAAGTCCGATCGGTTTCAACGAGATGGCGTTCAAACGATGAGATTGCGTACTACAAACACTGTTCAGATAGTTGTGATGAGTTGACTCAGTGTTGTGTGAGCGCGCGTCAAAATGGACACTAGCAAAGAGAAAATACGCTATATTTTACAGTTTTTCTTCGATAAAGGCGAAAACGCAAGCCAGGCGGCTGCAAATGTGAATAGTGTTTATGGTCCTGATACTGTAACAGCCAATCACGCGCAATTTTGGTTTCGTCGATTCCGTTCCGGTAATTTTGACGTCAAAGATGTACCACGCACTGGAAGGCCAAGTGTCGAAAATGTCGATAAAATCATGGACATTGTCGCGTCCGACCGTCATGTAAGCACTGTTTCGATTGCCCAAGAGCTAAACATTGCACAAAAAACCGTGTGGAACCATTTGCATAAGGCTGGATACAAAAAGAAGCTTGATGTATGGGTGCCACACGAGTTAACGCAAAAAAACCTCATGGACCGAATTTCCATCTGCGAATCGCTGCTGAATCGCAACAAAAGCGACCCATTTCTGAAGCGGTTGGTGACTGGTGATGAAAAGTGGATCACTTACGACAACGTCACGCGAAAACGGTCGTGGTCGAAGCGCGGTGCGCCGGCGCAAACGGTGCCCAAGCCAGGATTGACGGCCAGGAAGGTTTTGCTGTGTGTTTTGTGGGATTGGCAGGGAATTATCTACTATGAGCTGCTCCCCTACGGCCAAACCTTTAACTCAGAACTATACTGTCAACAATTGGACCGTCTGAAGGCAGCAATCGCCCAGCTTTGGCCAATAGGAGAGGCATTGTGTTCCACCAGGACAACGCCAGGCCACACACATCGATAGTGACTCGCCAGAAGCTCCGGGAGCTTGGTTGGGAGGTTCTTATGCATCCACCTTATAGTCCGGACCTGGCACCGAGTGATTACCATCTGTTCCTGTCGATGGCGAACACGTTTGCTGGTGAAAAATTCGCTTCAAGAGAGGCTTGTGAAAATCGACTGTCTCAATTTTTTGCCAATAGGGACAAGGGCTTCTATGAGAGAGGCATCATGATATCTTCCAAATGGCAACACGTTATCGAACAAAACGGCGCATATGTTACCTAAATCGGATCATTCTAACTATGGTAAGTCAAGCCTTGAATGTCATGCAAAAATAATGGATTACTTTTTACTACACCAGATATATGAAATATAACAATAAAGTAAGTAAAGTCTCAACTTCACGAAAGATTTTGATAAGCTACAAGCGTAAGCGCAAACTGGCCAATAACCTAATGGTTTGAGCTAGGAGAATGAATTAAATGTAAAAAACAACAACATATTTTTAAAGACATACTTTGCTTAAACAATTCTTACTAAAAAGTAAAAATCAATTTTGTTTATGTATGACTAAATACTAAAGTATGGGGTGCACCCATTATTAATTGACTGTATACGAAAACGCGCCCCATTCATAAACAAAATTTTCTTTTTATTCATGCATAAACAAAATTACGTTTTACATTTTAGTACGAATTATTTAAGAAAAGGTTATGTTCTTAAAAATATTTTTTTTTTCTTTTAATTTTTTTCGAGTTGTTTCTGTGTTCGGATACCTTTATTCAAGCTAAATGTTTTGTGACCGAAATCCTAAAGTGTTCTGCAACCAGGAAAACCCAGGCTAGTTGCAGGCTAGTATTTATTTTAGGATAAAGAAGTCCATATTAAAAAAATATTAAAATATGCTTTTAAAATATATTAATATATGAAAGTAAACATGAAATATTGTATTATCACCCGACTTACGTCGCTTTGCAAAATTTCTTTATTCTATGACGCCATGAAACTATTTAAATTAACGTTACAAGATTTGAGGACACCACGAACAATATGAACTAAAGTAAAGAATGTAAAAAGAGGTGAAATTGAATTTATTAATAGTGAAGCTAAAACGAAATTAACTACGAAGTTTTTATCATTAATTGTTTAAATAAAGAATATAGTGTCTGTCGAGTATATATAGAGTATTGTTTATATTTTGAAAAGCTAAACGTTTTATGAACATACAAGCTAGTAAGCTGTGAGAAAATAAAACATATGTGATTTAATGCAAAGAAACGCCTAGAAATTATTCCTAAAGTTAAATGCTTCTAAATAGCTTTCATAAGAATAAGGGATTTGTGCATGGACAAATGTAAGTCTCAAGTAGATAGATTTAAGAGAATAGCTTCTTAATTTAATCTACTAATTTATATGTTGAGTATTAGACGCACAGATTGATATTCTTTTATGCTCTAAAGCAATTTTGAACTTTGGACACGTAACAGGGTTAGGTGAAAGAACAGTTATTAGCTGAGCCTCGCCTGCTGATGTAAAGAGAATTACAAATTACAAATAGCACAGAGTCTCGAATTTTTTTTTTATTATTCGGGGACCCGCATTCCACCCCTGCCTCTTTGCATCCATTGCACAAGACAAGTTGTGCACTTTCTGGGACGTGCATCACGAGCAGATATTCGCTCTCCTTGCCTTGGGGCAGGCATGTCCCTAGAGATTCTTGGATTTCCGGAGTTCCGGCATTCCAAAAAGCTCCTGTGTTCCATCAGTCTGAGACTTCTGGGGTTGCGGGACGGGCTTTTGCCAGGCGTCCAGAATGTTCTCCTGGCCTCAATATCATAAATGGACCTTTTGCATGGGGGGGAACCCTTTCTACTTATATCCCATTTATTTAGAAAAAGAACAAAGAAACAAAGTACATAACATTTAAGGAGTCAAACAAGGGGACAAGGACAGGACAAAGACAAAACAGGACAACACATAACTTGAGCTGCTTCTTCGTATGGCTTCTTCTTCTTATTCCTGTAACAAGATAAAAAAAAATAGCAAACATAGGATTAGGTGCGCGTGGATGCGTTGGTAAATCCACAAAGTTTTTTTTTCGCCATCCCATTCCTGGTACTAACTGCATCTTCTTCTTGTCACAGGTTACTCCTTTTGCAGTCTCGTTTCCATTATACCACACTTTACACAAATTTCACTTAACTCACGCACTCTCTCCTCACTCATTCCATTTGTTCCATCTAACCGCATTGCTTCCGGGTTCCAGAAGATCAGCGTTTTTGCACAATTATTAATTGTTACCTTTCCTTACTCGCATCCATCAGCACCTCTTCCATTCACACACTCACACACTTAGAGCGTCTCTTGTGACGGTTTTCGCCTCAAGGCGCTAGTTCTGCCGGGTTCCAGCAGACACAGTTATTCTAATTATGTTCACGTTTTTAATTTATTTCACTTCACATTTAAGTTCTGTTTTTTAATAGACGCGGTTGTCACGACGCGGCTGCGCGGACACAGTCATCCACCAGCTCACCTGTAAAGTAAAGATTTTCCCTTATCTTGTCTCCTGTACGCGGTGGTTCACGCCGTTAATAAATTTTCTTTTATAGTAGCTAGAAATTCTATCTGTTAGTCCCCTGAGGGCCGCCACCAGTTCCGGAGTTCTCAGAACGTCTGTGACGGGGGTCTCCCCCAGGAGTTCTCTTTCATCTCTAGCAAGATGATCAGTTTCTTGGCATTGCAGAATGATATGCTCGGGCGTAGACACCACCACACAAGTATGACACATATTGTCCTCGACGATGTTCATCTGGTGCAGCTTCTGTCGAAAGGGACCGTGGCCAGTTAGATATTGCATTAAACCTCCCGTAACTTCCAGCTGCATATCCAATCGTTCCTCAATGCTCGGAAAAATAGAGTATAATCTTCTTCCTTTATCGGTTGCGTTCCATTGGTTCTGCCATGCCTCGACCACGATTGAATTGATTTCAGAAACGTTTTCTGCAGGTCTATGTAGAATTTTAATTAATTTATCTTGGTCTGTTTTTTTAGCCAATACATAGCGCCTAATTTCTTAATTTGGAGATGGAGGGGGGGAACAGCCAGTGCGACCTGGAGAGCCTCAGTTGAAGTAGTTCTATAGGCGCCTGAAAGACGCAAAAGCAGTTGTCGTTGCGCTCGATCAATTGTTATTTTTTGTGCAACATCATCTAGTTGATGACCCCAAACGCTTGCGGCGTAGCCCACAATTGCTCTTATTATGACATCGTGGTATATTCGTAATATTTTCATGGGAATTTTAAAGTCATTTACTGCAATATTAACTAACTTATGTGTTATTTTGACTGCTTTATTCTTGACAATTGTCGTATGTTGTCTGAAATTTAACTTTTCATCCAATGTTAGGCCTAAATATTTCATATATCTTTCTCTTTTTATTGACTTCCCATTAACTTTAATTATTGGTCCTCTGTTGTAATTTAAACTGCCTTTAAATAGCACATATTTTGTCTTGTCAGATGATATTGTTAGCTTGTTTCCTCTACACCACAATGTAATTTTCCCTGTAATTTCGTTGGCTTTAGTTTCCAGGTCAAGGCGACTACTTCTCTTTATTACGACCACCAGGTCGTCGGCATATCCCACCACCCTCTCAACTTGCTGCATCCCGCTTAGCATCTCTAGGCAAGGCTGAAAGGCCAGGTCCCAGAAGACAGGCCCCAACACGGATCCCTGAGGGCAGCCCCTAGTAGGAGTCTTCGCCACGACGCCGTCCGCCGTTTCCACCTCTATCACCCTATCCTTAAAGTAATTTTCAATGACCTTCCATAATTTCTTATGAATATTTAGCTTTCTTAGTTCCACTAGTAATGAGGGCCACCACAAATTGTCGAAGGCCCCCATAATATCAAAGATTACAATAACATATTTACAATTTTCTTCTTTCAGTGAATATATACTATTGCATAATTCATTGATAGCATCCTCTGTCGATTTACCCGGACGGAAACCATATTGTAGTTTACAGTTCGCCAGATCGTTCCTTTTT
>JAGDQP010026401.1:0-25958 GCA_022664845.1 Lepisma saccharinum
AAGATATTCGCCATTAATTTTAATTCCAACTTCATCCCAGTTTAAATTTTGGAACACTCTCTCCAGGACCACAGAAAACAGTTTTGGAGAAATTGAATTTCTTTGCCTTACCCACTTAACAACTTTAAACTTTTCACTTTGTTGATGTAGTCTAATGGCAGATGTGGCAGTCGAATAAATGTTTCGCAGTAGCTTGATATATGCATTTTCGATGCCTTGATGTTCAAGTGATTTAAATACTGCTGACAAGGAGACCGAATCGAAAGCTTTTTCAAAATCTATGAATCCCAAACATAGTGGAAATTCATATTCATTAGTCCTTTCCATAACTTCATTCAATATTTGTATATGGTCCATTGTGCTAAATCCACAACGAAATGCGGCTCGTTCCCTTCCCTGGTTAAAATACAAGTACCGTTCAATACGATTCAAAATAACTTTCGTGAACATTTTGTATAGAACTGACAGTAAACTAATTGGTCTGTAGTTTTCGACGCGTTCTTTGTCCACTTTCTTGTACAAAAAATTATAACAGCATTATTCCAACTTGAGGGTATTTCTCTCTTCCTCAGGCATATTGAGAATAAATTTGCAACTTCCTCCTTCATGTTTTCACCTCCCCATTTAAACATCTCTGCTGTGAGTCCATCTTCTCCTGGCGATTTTCCGTTCTTCATCCCTCGAAGTACTTCATATATATATATAAATATATCGTATATAGTAATAAAGTGATTCACAGCCATATTCAATTCATTGCTGGATGAGGCCTCTCTCTACTGCTCCCACGTTGACCAGACGTGTTGTTAGCTCCCCAACTGTATCACGATGCTGGGTGGGCATCGTTCCAGACCCTCTCTGAGAGTCGGGAATCGAACCCTGGACCTCACTATCAGCAGTCAGGGACGGTAACCACTAGACCAGTGGGACGGTAATGGAAAATAAGATTCAAAGAAAAGATTCAGCAACATCGTGGTTGCGATAATTTGAGCATTGTTTTCCAGAAGTCTAGATGTTATCAGGGCTGTTAAGGAACCCATATTGAACTTAAATGGACACACAGGTAAAACTTTCTTGGTTTTTCTTTTATTTGATGCACCTTTTATATCTGAATTGTGTTTCGTTGCAATGGTATGTTTGAAGTCCAAACTTGACTTTGCGGACAAATTGTCCTTTGTAAAATGTTATATAAACTGCATGATCAATATGTTTAATTAAGATGTATATAAGATGTGTTGATTTGTGGTTCTCTGTGAAATATCTGATCCAGACAGTCTGCCTGACCCTAAAAAAAATCTTAAGTACACAACCCCAACTTAAATCTTTTACAATTAAGAATCTGCAGAAACCCTGGAGAACTCTACATAAGCTCTTCTTTACACCCCCAATGTTGGCTTTAAGCCCTTCTCCCACGCAACTGACAAATTTTGGAAAAATCCCTGATCTGACCTTAAACATTAAACACGGGATACTACAGTGCAACAGTTAATCAATGCCAAAAATAATTAAATGAGTGTTTTTATCTTTCTTGGTATAATGTGTGGGAAAGGATATAAGAACGGAATCTCAGGACTGACTTATTTACATACTCAGATTTGATTTAACTATATATACTGCTTTTACCTAAGATCGACCACTTCATGCTAAGTAAGTGCCTGCACCTATGCTGTCAATTATTTTTTAATTATGGCGTAATCATCTTGAAATATATGTGGAATTTTGACACCAAATTATTTTTTTTTAAAATATCAACAAACAAGAGCTATAGAAATACGAATAAGATATTATCTGTATAGTAAGTGTTGAATAATAAAATACAATAAGGAAAACAAAACATCATTATAAAGTTTTGTGTTATACACATTGCTGTTAATCGTTAAATTTCGCCAATTACTGTCAATCGCTAATTTTATATCGTGACCTTCGCGAAGGCTTCCCCACACTTCTTGATATAAGCAAACGTTTTTAAAACAATGTGTTTAGCACTGCATTAATGGCGCGTTTAATTGCTCACGGAATGAAGGAAAACAAAGACGTTTTAAACCAGTATCCGTTTTGCTGTGAAACATTGACTATGGCTTCACCTTTACTTATGTTTAATATACATTGACAATATAGGACATTTTTGAGTTGCTAACTTTGTTTAGAATAGGACTGTATCTCTGTATAATTGTATGTTGAAGTACAATTAATTTAACAATTAGAAATATTCTACTATTCCAATGTCCAATTGTTTGAATATATGTTGTTCAATAATTCTTGCGTCTTGTTATGTTGAACTAGTTTTCCAATTTTCTTGTGTGCGTAGTTACTCTCGTTGTTTGTAATCACGAGATCTTGTTTCGATTCCCGCTTGGGCACGAGTGATTTGGAGCCCACTTTAAACTGTAAATCCCGTCCGTGAGACGTCATCTCATCTGATGGAAGGCAATCGCAATTCCTGACGTCTATTCAGCTTGCTCAGGGACCTTCGGGTTATAGACCTGCCTCCGAGAAGAAAACCTATCATAATCATTTAGCGCAAGGATTATCATGTTCAATTTGGAAGGAGAAGAATATTTTATTCCAAAGTCAAAAATTATAGTCCATACGGAATTTAAAGGGCAGTATTATGTATGATTGTCAAAGTAACACTTATATGTTGTATAAAATTTTCTTATATTGCGTGTAATAGGTCACTTAGCATTAAATACACAAAATATTAAGTAATCATGCGTTAGTCGGTTTAATTTAATATTAATTTTATGATGAAAGTAGACAATATCTTGAATTCAAATTAAGATTGAGACCATTTTACCCGCAAAATACTGGAGAACGACGCCTTATTTCAATGTACGCATTTCTTTACCTAATTTATTTGCGTAGAAGACAGAAAAAATCATAGAGTTTCTCCAAGTATGACCGCTAACGGTGACAAAAATAATCTATTGTGTAAATCTACACATTATACCCATCTCAAATGTTGATGAATGAAATCAAGGAAGCTTGTTACAGTCTAATCTAATTTCAATGTCTAACTCATTTAGAATTGCTATAGGTTAAAGTCACGTTGAATAACTTTACACACTAACACTACATAAGACTGTGATAGATTTCCTTGAATCCATTCATTGAAATATGAGAATAAGTACATATATGGAATAACTCAATAAATGTTTTTTTTGCTTATAACGGCTTTCCTTCATTGAAACTGATAGGGACTTACGAGACTCTCTGTATAAGTTATTTTCTTCAAATTGAACAGATTTGTTTCAAAAGCAAATTCGATGGAAGTAGGGAGAACTATTTGACACCTGAGGATTATATTCTCGTATATCCATAATGGAAATATAAACGTATTAATAATTTCTATGTTAGTATCGTGTCAATTTAGATTACAGAATGTTATTTATTACACACGAATAATTTATCAACCATAAAATTACCGATTATTTTCAACAGAATCTGAACAGTTTTCTCTTTACAAGTCGTCACGCTATCCATAGGAGACTTGTGTTCCCTTTCTACTAACTGGTAATTCCTTGCGCAAATTGGCTATTGTATACATTAAGCTTTCATTCAGCATCAACACAAAAGACATTTCTTTTTCCAAATGACTTCCTTTGCAAAGTATTCGAAGCAGATGTTATCCGTCTTTCTTCTTCTTTTTTCTTTTTCTTTTATTGACATCAAAGATACTCGTAAACATCTGAGAATATTTCCTAGAAGAAAGCATGCATGGCCTCATCTACATCACGGAAGAAATTTTTAAACTCAAAAGTGTTGATACCAGACCATTCACGCAAAAGTCATTTCTCTTTTCTTGTTGAAGTACCTGCTGACAATGGAACATAACATCCAAAGGAGCTGAGATGACAAGACAGCTTGACAGTTGGAATACAACAATATAATTGTTGAAATACAACCGTTTATCCTTTCCTTTTCTTTGTAGTTCTATTTTGTTGTCTGTCTGAAGATAGTTTCTGTCTTACCAAAGACTGATTGTTGAAAATATCCAGTGAATTCTTTATTAAGATTTTTCAATAAGTATTATATAATTTGCAACAAATAATAGCTTTATAAGTATACTAGAGTAAATTATAATCGCCTTCTGAGTTTGATACACCACAGATTTGTGAACACTAATTTATAGCACACATTAAATGAGATATTAACTCAGATTCATAGGAAAATGGCCGATTGAAAATATCTAAAGTATATAAATCTTATTTACTGTTTCAGTGATATCACAGCTCTGTGCAAAATTTTTGACTTTGATATTTCTCCAACGGAGATATTATGTGAATCTGAGTGTGTTGCGTACACTTATCTACAGTAACAACTCGTATATTTATGTGTAGAAATTCACTTACAATTTTCCCTTCAACCCTATTAAGAATACTATTTACAGCCTATTGCATTTCTTTGAACCCATTCACTATGTGTAGCAAGTTGGCAGTAATTTACGTTAATTGGCCTTCTATCTGAAATAAATGTCCAGGTACTATAAACCTTGGAAACAAACCAGAAAACTACAAACAAAGAGCGGAAAATACAATTAAAAATGTAAAGGTTTGACAAAAATATTTATCAAATCCGTCTCTATTGAACATGCAAAGTTTCTTAATAGACGTAATTGTAGAGAAATGTGTTCATATCTTGGGATACAACACAAAGATTGATCAGCGTTGCTAACGTTTGTCATATTTAATTTATCGGAATTGAAAAATGAAACTCGTTTAAACTATTTAAAAACAGAGATTGACTAGTTAAGAAAATTATGTTTTATACAGATTTGATTTCAAAGAATATATGGAAATTGGCATTAATAAAAGTTTCCTATAATTGTAATAACTATGCATTAAAATAGGCTAAACAAGTAAAAACAATATTGGCACACGTAAGACATTCAAAATAAACTTCACTCTTTTCATAGACTCTCTAACATTGAAAAACAGAAATATTGTTGAACATCCGTGCTCTACTTTTAAATCAAAGCATGTACAGGTAGATAGTCTCTTGACCGTGAATTAATTGTTAACTCGCAAGCATGTCATTACGTGCCATAAAAGTGTTCCCTGTAATTCATTTATTGATGAAACCCAACACCCGACAATTAATAATGAAGTTATTCTCGCATCTCTAGTCACGCATGCTCATTTATAGCTTCCACCTTCTGTTTTATGAGTTACAACCCCGGGAGGTTTAATAACAATACAAAACGGTTTTCATAGGTAAAAATGTGTGTTATAGATTTCTAACCAACCTCCTTCTTCCAACATACCCGTTATTATGTCATGCAAGCAACAGGTCAACAAGCATCTTGATGCTACTGTAATGTAATAAGCCAGGAAGAAAGTTTTCCGCGAACACAAGACACCTTTTCTAGCACAGAATTTTCTAAAATAACAAACTTACATCAATGTTATTTCCCATTAAACTGTGTTTATTAATGTACGATTACTTACTCAATTTTATAGATAAATGTAAATCTTGATTTGGCAATCTTATTTTCAATTTTTCTACAGTCTCTTCAACATTTAAATTCCATTTTTTTTTTTAATTTTCGTACTAGATCAATTATTCAAATTTGAATACAAGTAATCAGAAGAAAACTTTCGCGAGTCATATCGCAGGGTTTTTTTTACATCCCTTTGTCCCCAAAACTGTAGATTTCCACTCTCATTAGTATTACATTGCGGGCAGTAAGATACTAATTTCTTTTCAAAATACATTTGTTACCTGTTTCGACTGCCAGAAGTGTGGGATGAAGAAGTGTATATTGTACACAGTTCACCGATACTTCGAACTTAAAAATACGAGGGTTACATTTTTTCTGGTTTCTCTACTTAAGTAAAAAGTAAAATTCAATATGAGGCTCAAAATGGATAGTTTCCGCATTACCAAAAGTATTGTCACTGTCTTGAAGAAAACGATAATAAAATTCATAGTGTGCAATCATTCAGTAGTGATTCACACCAGAACTGAAACGGGTCACCAGGTAAAGTTTTGGACCGAGCCTACTTGAGATTGACCCAGTGACGTCCACCCAGTAACACGAAAAGCAAAGCAGAGATATAACTCTTTCCTTATTATATACTGTGGCGTTTGAACAGTGTTTCTTTCTGGGTTGACCTGAACCGGGGACTTTATCCCAGAGTACGAATAATACTACTTCGAAAAGTTCCTAACAGTAGTAATAGCATATAGAAATAGTGTCATATCCGAGGAAAGAGCAAAACAAAAACAAAAAACCGTAGGTTTGCAAATAGGGCCTTCGGCAAGATGGCGCATGTATTTAGGTAGTGTCAAAACTCCATCACTGTGTCACGTAGTTTCTTGGAGTGTTTAGTATTCACAAATAAAGTAAGTTTTGTTTACATTTAAATTGGTTCATACAGCTAGTGTCTTGCTCAGTGAAATTTAAGTTTATGTAGGGTAATTTGGAGTATCCCGACAGTTGGGGAATTCCGACACTTCTAAACTTGCAGCACGGTAGTAGTCCAGTAAAAATAGTAATGAACCTAGATCAAAGCTACAATAAAATTTCTGACAGTGGTTTCTAGATGAAAAATGAGTGCTGAAAACGATGGAACAAAGTATACCACTGTAACTCTATTCATAACTCCAATATGGTGGAAATTAACAAAATGGCGGATTTTCACAGGCTATCTATGTATGTCGGTAAGTTTGTTACCTCGTAGAGCCTAAACTACTTGAATGATTTAAACAAATGAGGTGCCGTTGGATTCGCCTTGATCCATACTGTGTCCTAGGCTATATGAAGCTATGAAATAACAAATCCAACATGGCCGACATCAACAACATGGTGAATTTTCATCTGCTATGTTGTTCTGTCGGAGCTCATTTTCACTTCTCTTTATTTCTATGCGTTCCTCTATACAGTTGCCAGATCATGTATCAGGTTAAGTCACTTTGAATCTCTGCATTATATTACAAACGCAATTACGAGTCCGGGATAATTTTGCTCCCCAAGTAATAATCATTTATTTCAGTGTGTAATTTCTTTAACGTTATGCACTAATGCAGCTTTTCTCAACCTGTGGTCCGCGACAATAAGACAGGTGGTCCGTAGGTGAACTTTCAAATAAATCAGTTAAAATGATTCATATTAAATATCTGCTAAATTAAAACACTTCACTCATCAGTCAAGAAGATGTCGACTGATGACATCGACAGAAGATGTCATTTTCAGACTATCGCCGAATGATAGTCTGATAAGTGGTTAGGACAGTAGACTTGTGTTCGCAGCTCGCGGATACAAACTCCTTCGCCAGCCATCGTGACAGCGTTTTCCGTAGTTTATCCTCAGTCATTCCAGGCAAATGCTGGGATGATGCCTTTGTGATAGGCCAGGAACGCTTCGTTTAGATTCCTAGCTTATTCATTCATCATTCCATACTCATTTGTACATGTTCGCAGTCGCGAAAACGAACTCCTCGAAGCAGAGAACCGCCGCGGCAATTGGAAGTATAGAAAGACGAGTAATAAAAGATGGGTGAAGGGATCAGGAATATGGTTGTACTTCCTGCCTGCTCATTTTAACAAATTTCAGAGCAGAGAACCGCCAAGGCTTGTAATAAAAGAGGGCTGAAATGAACATATGGTTGTTGTTTCCCTCGCTGTCCGCGGAATAACCCAAGAGGTTGAAATGCAACGTTTCCCTCGCTTAGTGGTCTGACCCGAAGCAAACATGTGTTGTCCATATTTCAGCTAACAGGTTGATTTATATTTACTGTTACCATTTGCGTGGGAGTGTTCAGTATCCCTTATGAAATGCTGAGTGATAGTTGGGAAAGGTCAGTTGTGCGTTAACTTCAGTTTTCGTATATTATGTGAGATTTTTAAAATGGAAAAGTGGCTTAAAATGGGTACTTTGAAAAGAAGAGTGAGTGAAACGTGTAGTGTTAACGTGCATTCCGACTCCAAGGCACGTGTTGTAGCGGCAAGTGAATTTGGCGGTATTAAAGAAGAAGAAAACAGTTCAAAGAAACGATATAACAGAAAATATGACAACTCATTTTTATCTAGAACTCGGTTTTACCTGGTGTGGTGATGAAAGTGAGCAGAAACCTCAATGTGTTGTGTGTTATGAAGTGTTGTCGAATGAATGCATGAAACCTGCTATACTCCGACGACATTTGGAAACTAAGCATTGTGATGTGAAAAATAAGCCATTGGAATATTTTCAGCGACGTTTGGGGACATGAAATCATAGGAAGAACTTAGTTTCAAGTGTGAGTTCAGTTAATAACTAGGCACTGGAAGCATCCTATCTTTTAAGTTTGCGCATAGCAAAAACGGGGAAAACCCCATTCTATCGTGGAAAATTTATTACTTCCGGCTATAAAAGATGTGGTAAATACTATGTTCGGTAACAAATTCCTAAAAGATATTGACTTGATTCCGCTTTCAAATGACACTGTCGGTCGAAGAATTAACGATATGGCAGGTGACGTAGAATCTCAGTTAATCGAGAGAGTTAAGAAAAGCCCATAGTCTATTATACGTTACAGATAGACGAGACTACTGATGTTGCACACGATGCGCAGTTAATGTGTTACATAAGATATGCTCACGATAACATTATTCATAATAATATTCTATTTTGTAAGACTTTGCCAACGCGAACAACGGCGGAAGAAATATTTGGCACTCTCAATAATTACATGGGGAACAAGGGTATAGATTGGGGAAAATGTGTAGACTTCTGCTCAGATGGAGCTCGTGCCCTTACTGGTAGACATAATGGCGTAGTTTCTAAGGCCAAGCAAGTGGCTACTAATGTGACTTGGGTACATTGTTTCATACACAGAGAAGCGTTAGCATCCACAGGAATGCCACCTAAATTTAAAACTGTGCTAGAAAGTGCTGTAAATCTAGTAATTTTTTACTAAGGCGCGGCCGTTAAACAACAGGTTATTTTCAGTGCTCTGCGAAGAAATGGGCAGTGAATTTATGAACCTTTTGCTTCATTCTGAAATTCGCTGGCTTTCCAGGAAAAAGTGCTAACAAGGTTATCTCAATTAAGACATGAAGTTTTATTGTTTGTAAATGTACGCAATTCTGATTTTGCATCACTTCTTGTGGACGAAGTTTAGTTAACAAAATTAACGAACATTTTTATAAAATTAAATGAGTTAAATCTCTCCCTGCAGGGAGGATCTCTAACTAACTGTTCTTGAGGTCTACGACAGAATAAAAGCGTTCGAGAAGAAAAAAATGCTGTTATGGATTAGTTATGTAAAGGACAGAGTATTTGCACCTTTTCCAACACTGGAATCCTTTTTGATGGAAAATGACGTTATTGTTGATTCTAATTTATGAAAGAGGTTTGTGACTACCTTGAAACTCTGAAACAGAAATCAAACCTAGTTACCAAATAAATTTTATGACAAGTTTCTCTGGGTTCGCAATCCATTTCATTCTGGCAGTCACGAGAACAATCTTTCGTTATCAAAAAAGAACACTTAATTGAGCTTTTTAATGATAGTGGACTCAAAATGCACTTCAGAGATCTAGGTTTGGTTCGATTTTGAATATCCCCTTCAGTGCGAAATGAGTACCCCGAACTGTCCGAAGATACATTGACAATTGTGATGCAATTTTCCACAACGTATCTTTGTGAGAAAGGATTTTCATCGCTCATTGAAATAAAAACAAAATACAGAAATCGTCTTGTTAGGGTGAGTACCGATCTTCGTCTAAAGTTGGCCAATATTTAGCCAAACATCCAGCAGTTGTGCAAGGAAGGACAGGTTCAACCGTCTCATTAAATGTAAGTACTATCATACAGCTTGTAATTAACCTTTATGTTGGGAAAAATTGAAATTTGCTCAATTCTGATAAACTTTTAGTTGTTTACTTATAATTTAATTAATAATGTTTGTACCTATATTCAAAACAGTTTTGTTTACGTTCATTAAGCAGTAAATGGCACAGTACACATCAACGGTTGGTATTATGTGAATACGTAACAAATCATTTAGTGATCCGCAAAATTTTTTTAGACTCCTAACTGATTCTTGGACTGAAAATGGTTGAGAAACGCTGCACTATGTGCTTATTACAGATTTAACTCAATATTTAAGTATGTTTAATCGCATTTACTATTTTATTGATTTATTATTTCATCACTTCATATAGCCTAGGACACAGTATGAATAAAGATAAATCCAACGACACCTCAATCGTTAAGATCGCGCAAGAAGTTTAGGCTCTACGAGATAACAAACTTACATACATAGATACATAGCAGGTGAAAATCCGCCATATTGTTGATTTTCGCCATGTTTGATTTATTTTTTTATAACTTCATATAACGTAGGACACAGTATTGATCAAGGGGAATTCAACGATACCTCATTTGTTAAAATCGTTCAAGACGTTTAGGCTCTATGAGGTAAGAAACTTACATACATAGAAGGTGAAAATCCGCCATATTGCTGATTTCCGCCATGTTTGATTTATGAATAAAGTTACAGTGGTAGACTTTGTTTCATTGTTTTCAGTACATATTTTTCATCCAGAAACCACTGTCAGAAATTCTATTGCAGTTTGTTCTAGGTTCACCTAAAAATTGAGCTAAATTGACTGGACTTCAGTATAGTCAGCTCGTGATATAAACAATAGTCGAGGAAGAGACTTCGTAGATTACTGAAGTAGATTTACTGACTCTCTGCGCTGATATACGAGTTTGTGTGTTGTATTTGTGAAGGACCAGAATCATATTTGTAAGTGAGTTGTCAAAAAAACGTGATTAAAATGACCATGTCTTAAAACAGAAGATTCGGTCCTTATTTTTTATTAAGAAGTGTTGATCATGAAGTTCGAAGTCATTCCACATTATCATAGGAATCCTTATGTGTGCACAGGTAGGTAGTTTCATTTCCTTTAATCAATGGTACAGGCTCAATAATTCATATATTTCTAATATTGGCTTTTTGGAGGGCAATCCCGACATTGCGTTGTATGGTATTTCCGACACCTTCACCAATAGTTTATTTCTATACTTTCTTCACAAAAATCTATGTGACACTATGCGTGTAAATTACACAGATGTTCCTCTTTATTTCCATACCAAACATGGTTCGTAACTACTCCTGAAGGACTTCGAAAGACTCTAGTTCTCATGTTCCCCGATATACGTTGCGAGACAAAAAGATAAAAATAAACACAAAAATTTGAGAGGAAGTCAAACTTGGGCTCCCATCAAAAAGGAACTGAGCTTAGCAGAGATTCTTTGAGATCTGGACCTACAAAAACTTGGAATTAACCCAGTAATAAAATCTTGAGAGTGCATATGCTCCTTCAGGTGTTCATTATAAAACTTTGCATAAACTATCAAGAATACAGCGTAATTTGAATTGAATCTGATCAAGTTATTCCACTCTTTGTTTGACTTTTGTTCCTAGAGGCAACGAGGAAAGCTAGTGATGCAATAAAATTTCTTTTACATTTTATTCTCTTTAAAATAATTTGATTTTAAGATAATGTCAGATGCCATTTCCACTTGCAATGTCAATTCATCGTAAAGTGTTACTGAGTGCATAGTAATAGTTCTCAAATGTTTACTTGTGTTTTCATTTGGTGTCGTAAGTGTTTCAATAAAGTGTCGGAACTCCGTATGTAGAAGGGCAATTACGACACTTCGCACTAGTTTCATTTGAACACCCTCAGTTACCCGAGTATTCAGATGGGCATAGTGAGACAAATATTAAATGAAAGAAGAGACAACAAGCTTCACGACGACGTACAGAATCTCATCTCAATGTTTCATATGTTTTCTAAGATACAAAAAATGGTTGGCGTATCGGGAACACCCCAAATGACCATATACAGAATTTCAACAAAAAAGTTAAAAAGATTCAGCAAATTCTATTGTTCATACTGCTGCTACTACTACTATTAGTACTACTCATAATCATAATCTTTATTAAAGTGCTATGAACAGTGTCATTGCTTATACAGTAGTTAATATAGAAAGAGTAGATATTACATAAAAACTTACTAAAAAGTGAAATACAATGCTTGTACAAGTAGCAATCAAAATAAATAAAATAAAATAGGAGGGAAAACTATATAAAAAGATATGCTAATCATATGTAATCATTGTACCTTTGTACAAAACGTTCATCGTATTTAGTTGAAGCTTAAAACATAGCTAGCTCAGTCCTTTACCAATCTCATTATAGTGTTTGATCATTCTATATAAAAATTCCTTTGGTTTTATCCCTTGAAGTAAGGTAGTTGTAATTTCTAAGTGTGTAAGATGGTATTTGTATGCCTACATTTTCTAGTAGAAATTTACACCGGATGTTAGTCTTTAGTAGATAGTCGATAAACTGATAATTATTATTTTCCTTCGGAGGTACACGTGTACAAAGGTTCAAGTTCAAAATATCTACATCAAAATTCATGTGTGTAATAACCTAAATTTGTTACACAAAAGCCGGATGAAGCATTTCTGAACAGCTTCAATTTGATTACTAGCCATTTCAGTTAAAGAGAACCAGATTATAACTGCGTACTTCAGCTTAATTCTAATCAATATTTTATACAATTAGACAAATTTTGAATCATGGTTGAAAATCGCTCCATCGCTCTATCAGTTTCCTCGCTTCGGATGTTATATTATTTGTCCCTTAAATCTTAATTTGTCATCGAAATATATTCCCGAATTCTTTCAAGAACAAACCCTTGATGATCTTACAATTCCTAATGTGGTATGCACTAACAAAATAGTTTATTTTGTTTGTAAAATATCTGTGTTTTGTGTTATCAACGTTTACCATCATTTTATTTTCTCCGCGCGAATTTACAACGCTACTGATATAATTCTGCAGTTCTACACTATTCTGATAACAACTGATCTTACCAATTATTTTCAAATCGTCAGCGTATAGAAGTGAGGTAGAATAAGAGACCCTTATATTGAATAAAAGAGGTCCTAGAGGGGACCTTTGTGATATACCATTTGTGATTTTTGGTACATAAGCAAGTGACTTGCTAATCTTCACCAGAAAGGATATGTTTTTCAAGTAGCTTTCAAACCAATAATAATAATAATAATGTAAACCAGGCCTAACAAAATGTTGAAAGAAAAAGAGTCATATTCGTACCGTATTCTCGAAATAGTCTTCGTGGTTATTGTAAGTTTCCCATACTCAATTTCTCTTTAGAATGCTATTCACACATAAAACCTGAACCCTTCTCAAATGCAAACTCACTGTTTAAAACATTGTTTATTCCTATTTTTCTATTTAAGCATTAGATATTACAAGTGTTGTAAGCTCAAACACAACAGAAACTGATGCTTCTGTAACAACTGACTGTCTACATAAAAGGATGTGTATACGCAGGTATTGAAGCAGAGTGCTAGTTACTAATTTTATTGTGGATGTGCTCCACGGAGATACGCGTGTGTGTGATGGAAAATCCCTGTGTTTCGCCATTGTCTACCATTGGATGAAAATGACGTCCCAAGGCCAGAATCCACAGTTTAAAGGGGACACGAAACCATTTGTATCTCCACAAGGTGTCGAAGTCGATACCCCTTGTTTACAAGGCAATGAGCGTTACTACTCATCCTCCGCTAACACAATACCAGTATAGGAAATAAATATCGTTATGAAAATCACTCGTTGTACCAGAAGGACAATATTCTGGTCCCCGTTATGTTGGGAAAACTGCTATGAACTTTTCTAAACGCTTACAGTAATTCACACTCTGACAATGTACATAACGTTCTTTCGGATAACAGTACGTAGTTGTCGCAGAGCTGAGATTTTCGTGACTAAGGTTGTGTTGTATTGTATTTGTTTTTCATAGCGCTAACAACAGAACTCGAGATTACAAATTTTTGCAAAGCACGCAATGTAATGTATTCATCCACGAAAAATTTCTACTTATAATAAATTTACCATGTATGAGGGAGAACAGTCTTCAAAAAATGCACTATACAGTGAGAAACACTGTTGTAATAAAATGTTCTGGAAAAAAGTAAAAAGAAAAGAAAACACACATGTTTAGAGGTTGTACATGCGTATTCGGCGTGAAGATAAAAGTACTATTTTATAATTCTATGTTTTTGCTATTCATATGAATTAGAGTTAGACTAGAAATTTTGATGTTATTATACTAAGGTGACCAGATTTTGATAAGGAAAAACCAGGACACAATCTCCTCTGATTAGTACAATCTTGCCTGTAGATTTCAAGTTTTTTGTTAGTTTTTGTTAGATTAAAAATATTAGCATTGAAAGTCCGTAATAGATGGTGCGGCGAAAGTATGAATTTTTGTTTAGTGGTACACCAGTCTAAAAGTTTGAGTTTTTTCACTAGAACATCACTGAGAAGAGTTGAGGTGTAGGGACAGCCATACCAGTGTAGTAACTTCAGTAAGTCTCTACCGAAGTCCTTCTTCTATACCTATTTCCAGGGGCGTTTTCCAGCCGGGTCCAGGATGCAAAACTAGTGATGTGGGTCAGAAAAATTCCCAATGGGAGGGAACTTAAAGAAAAATCTTCCAAATTAATTAAATTCCAGGAATTTTCAATATTAAAAAAAAATACCACCCAGAACTAGGTATTTATCGTAATCTTCATGATTGTACTGCTAATTAAACTTATCAATGTTCCTAATACAAGGATTGCAATTCTGTATAGGAAAATTTATTTTTGAGAGAGAAATAGTGTGTCACCTTTCAGAGACTAAGCAACATTCACAGATTCATCAACTTTTCCTGCATAGACTCAAACACTATTTAGTACTCGATGATACTCTGTACTTTGAAATGAAGCTAGGTGTTGTACTTCCCTCTGGTATTTTGTTATTAATTTGAATGCTCATGGAACAGAAATAAAATTGGGAGAAATAAACGTCCTGTGTGTCTCTACGAAAAAAGAAAGAATGACACTGCTGTAACTATTGTACGAGCAATTGTACGAAAACTATTGTAAGAACTATTGTAATAAAAGATTGGTGAAATGTTTGAAATTTCGAAAATTGTGGAATTTAAATTTGTGAATAACTCATGAGACCAGCTTATTTAAGGACAAGAGAAAGTATTGACATTTTTATTTCTGACTATATGTAATTATTTATTTGATTAGACCTACAAAGGATTGGTTTGTTTATTAAGGTAAGCATATTGAGGAATTTTGAACTTTCAACTATTCTAACGGCCGATACCCGTTATTTTGCTACACATCTCTTTTGTAGTGGTTCAAAAGTGTTCGAAATTTTGAATTTACAGTACATTCATATTCTTTCTTTCTCTCTCTCTCTCTCTCTCTCTCTCTCTATATATATATATATATATATATATATATATATATATATATATATATATATATATACCCTATATAGTTTGAATTATCCAAGTTTTACATAATTATCACTAATAGACTGAGCTCAGTTTTTATGTTATAATACTGAAAATTTAGCAGGCCATACAGTATGGGGTGGGGGAGAATCAAATGTTTAGCAGAGTGTCTTGAAATTTTTAGCTTACAATGTTTGGTTCAACTTAAACGCCAAAGAAAAAGCAACAATGGTTTGTTTACATATTTTACTGATGAAGCAAATACGTATCATATTAACCACGAAGAAAGAAAAAAAACACGATATTTACACGGAAAATATAAACACCCATTTTTCCCTGGAATTTTCCCCTAAAAATAAACAACCGGGTTTTTATATCTCTATGCAGAAGCGAAGAGGGTGTGTGTTTCATCGAAGGAAATTTTTGAGACAATAGCAAGTGTAGCAATGTGTGATCTTAAATGAATTCATGGTATTTTTTATATGGAGCTTAAAGTTTGTCTATTGACAGCTACGGTTTACGAACAGGAAAGGAACGAGCGAGGATATAAGGAAGCAGCCCTCTCTTATTATTTTAGATATCAGGCATTTGTCTCGTGATACTGAGGAAAACTGTGTAAACCCTTAGTCACGATTGCCTGCCACTGGATCCTCCAGCCTTCCTTCCCAGGACCTTTCGAATGCTCAACCGACTAATATTTTGATACACATAACATCGATAGTGTAATTGCATGTGTAAAAACATTTCTGAGATGTAAGAAATGATTTGAGGTTTTGCTGACTAGTGACTGCATCCTTAATTTGGAATACAAGAGCAGAACTCAAATCCACGCCTCCTCTCAAGCGACCGTAAACAATTGACCACAGAGAGGTGGGTGAGACTATTCTAGCATTGTTTCCAAAAATTTGGACAAACTTCGTATTCTTGTGCCCAGGGTATGTTTCTCTTCCCTAGTTTGACCCATCATGGTTCGGATAATTCCAGTGATTCAAAGCCCACTTCAACAAAGCCGTACACTGAGAATGGCGAACCAAGGGTTGGGTTTAGAGGGGCGGTTCTTTGCCTCCCAGTCCTTGGGAGGGAACAGATTACTTAAAAAATATATGGTAACATACATGCCCGTCACTGCCTCTGAAAAATAGGCGGTATAATGTACCCACTACTTTTTAGAATCAGTGACGGGCACAGGGATTCATATTTTATCACCGTTTTTTTAAAATTATTAATCATTTCCGTTCTAAGAACTGGGAGGCAAAGAACCGACCATGGGTTCGCCATTGCCTATCAAAAATGTAGATACAAAATTGGCATTTTGTATCCACTATTCAAAGGTACAGTTTTCGTAGTATTTGCCCCTCCCTTAGGAACTTTTACAGTAAAATCAAATTTTACTATAATTTCCTAAAACATTTTTTTGTTATTGTCAGTTCACGACAGTTAAGGAGACATTTCACGACAGGGCTCTCGCCATGCTTTGGCAAAGTGTATTCACTGCGATAGGCAAGGAACATAAAACCAAAACCAAACACTAATAAAGAAACAGGTAGACTGACAGATGACAAAAGAAATAAAAACAGAATACTTTCCCCCTGTCGAAGTTTTGGACTAGCAGGAGTTTTGGCAGGGGAAGGCTTGGTCTCGAGAAGTTTAATCTGCGCAGTTATGTCCCAACTGAACATACTCTCACAGCAACCTATGATGGTGATTTTTAGAGACAGACGAACGAAGTGGTAACTGGTTCGCCATAATCGTTTGTGAGAGAAATTTTTATGGGATATTTTTAACAAAAGTGTTAGTACAGTTCATGGTACGTCCGCCGTAAAGAAGTTTTAACATCATCTCAATAAGCTCCATCTGAATATTTACACTAGAGACTGAAAATGATGGTGAACTATCATTCTTAAATATTCTAATTTACAAGACCACCACTGGGAGACTTGGACATAAGGTTTATAGAAAGCCCATGCACTCAATCTCCGCTTAAAAGCAAAACCCCATCACCACACTACATAGAAAAAAAATCTAAAATTCCAGTCTCATTCATCGAACGTACAAGACAAGGAACATTTGAAACAAGAAATCTCACATGTTACAAACGCCTTACTTGGACATGGATGCAATATACAGCAGACTGAGAAAACAATAAAGAAGATTGCTCAGAATAGAAAAAAAATATAGAGACACGAAGTGAAGAATAACGATCAGGAAAGAAAAGGAACCGCCGTCTTACCGAATGTGAGAAGTATTAGTAACCGAAAAGGGACAGTACTTAAAAAGCATGGGATTAAAACTATATGTAAACCACAGGTGAAAACCTAAAGCAAACTGGGAACTGTCAAAGATGTATATTCAGATCTCCGGGCACGGACTACTTCAGGGGGCTCCAAGAACAGGATTAAAAAGGATCTTAGAATAGGAACGTGCGAACGTTACACAAAACAGGTGTTTTTCAAGTGCCAGTATGCGAGACAGAGAAGTATGAATTTGAACTTAATTTTAAGGTCTTTAGGCAGCTTTGGCTCAGGATGGATGGGTGATAATGGGATAAATTGATGGAATGAAGAAAGTGGGAGGAAACGGGAGAACCCGAGAAAATCCACGCAGACGGTGTTTGTACACCACAAAGCCCACGTCATATGAGCAGGGATCGACCCGACGACTCCTAGCACCAACTGAGCCACCGCGGTCCCACAAAGAAATGTACGAGTTGGACGTATCAGCGATACAAGAAGCCCTGTGGGATGGCCATAGCATCCGACAGGACAAACTTTCTACTACGGGGAAACTCAGTCACACAATTTCGAAACAGGATTCCACATTAAGAACAGTATCCTTCCGGCAGTTCAGAATATCGAGTTCGTAAACGAAAGACTATCCTACGTTACGATACGTACTCGATGGAGCAACACGGTTTTAATAAATGTCTATGCCCCGACCGAGGAGACTGATGAAAACGACAAAGATACATTATACAATGAACTAGAAAGGCTGTTGGACCGAATTATCGAGGTATAATACGAAAATTGTGTTGGGTGATTTCAAAAGTAAGGTAGGGCGGGAAAAAAATATAGACCTTCTATAGGTAAATCAAGTCTTCACAAGAAGACCTACAACAATGGAGAAAGACTTGTGAATTTCGCTATTTCGAAAATACTACTGGTAAAGAGCACGTACTGTGAAACAGATATACAGAAATACACATGGATATCTTCGGATGACAAAACTCTCAACCAAATTGATCTCGTATTAGTAGATAGACGAGGACACACTAACATAATGGTTGTTATGTCTTACAGAGGAGCGGAAGGTGACATCGACCATCAGGTAGTGGTCACAAAGTGAGGGAAAAGTTATGCATCGCGAACAGAGAAAGCAAGGGGTCAAAACAACTGAAATTTGAAGTAAAACGATTAAATATTCGGAGTGTAAAAGCAGATTGCCAAGTCGAACTCAAAAATAGATTCGAAATCTTAATCGACTCGAGTAGTAATTATAAAGATGAAATTAATAGCGAAATTAATGTAAGTAAGATGTGGAAGTCAATTCGTGATACACTGAAGGGCGCAACGAAGGAACCTGTTGGTGAGAAGAGACTGCAGAAAAATAAGCCTCGGTTTGATGAAGAATGCTTTAAACTTCATGAGGAACGGAAAAGCAAGGCAACGATGGCTAAGTAATAAGAGCAAAGCAAATACCAACCACTACAGTAAAGCAAAACGCAACGTCACACGCAGGATCAGAAACAAAAAGTGAGAATACCTGACGCAGAAGATTCAGGAGACAGAGAAAAACGGGAAGACAAATAACATACGAGATCTGTACAATGGATAAACTGGCTAAGTAAACGTTACCAGCCGAGGTTAAAGATGATTAGAAATGAACGTGCAGATCTTCACCCGGATCCGACTAAAATTGTCGATGTGTGTAAAAGTTATTTCGACAAACTTCTTGTACGCAACAGAGAACAAACAGAGAAATTTGAAATCTAGACCTAAGAATTGTGAATACCCGAATCTAGCGAGATCGAGATCGAAATATCGATATAAAGAAATTGAAAATTTTCAAATCATCACGAATAGACAACATTCCAGCCGAATTAATTAAAACGGGAGAAACAGCACTAATCAAGGAACTACATCAATTAATAAGTACTATATGAAGAAAGAAGCTTCCAACGAAATGGAAAATCTCAATAATAGTTCCGATTTACAAAAAAGACGATAAATCGGATTGAAATAATTACCACGGAATCTTGTTACTTCCAGCCTGTTACAAAGTATTAAGTAATATTCTGTTAACAGGTCTACATTCGTAGATTAAATAATTGGAGGTCACCAATGTGGATTTATAGATCCACATTGGACCAGATTTTCGACTTGAGACAAATTTTGGAGAAGGAATGGGAATACAATGGTACGTTTCACAAGCTGTTAATTGATTTTAAGAAAGCATATGATTCTATCAAAGGGTAAAGTTTAGTAGTATCCTGATATGATTTGTAATTCCGAAAAACTTGTTCAATATAGAGAGAATATGTCTCAGCTATCCCATAAGCAGAGTACGGATAAGTAATAATATGTCAGATAATTTCGAGATTCTCAACGGATTGAAACCAGTACTGTTGATGCCTTATCACTACTTCTGTTTTATTTTGCGTGAGAAAATGCGATTTTAAAAATAAAAGAGAACAAAAGAGACTAACATTAAATCGTTTCAATCAACTGTTCGTATACGCAGACGAGGATGAGGATCTTTACTGGAAAGCTGGAGATCAACAGACCGTTAGGAAGACCGAGATGTCGTTAAGAGGACAATATTAGAAGTTATCTTCGAGAAGTAGGTGTTCGTAATGAAAACTGACTTGATGTTGCGCAGGATAGAATACAACGGCGAACGTTTGTTACTGCGGCGATGAACTTGCGAGTTCCGTAATCATGGAGTTAGTTAGTTAGCCCATAATAACAATAACTTTACGACAACGTAACTACTAGTATTAAAATTGACCAGTATACAACACTTACGGTAATTTTCTAGATCATAATGCTGCATTTTAAGTTCAAGCGTATTTTTCAGAATGGATTGAGGTACTAATCTGGATGAATACTTGTAACAAATGACTGCTCTTGCAGCCAATGACGAGCTGTGGATTTAGGTGTGTATGGAACTCGCATGGGTTCACCAGAGCTTTCTGTTAAAATCGTTCGCGAGAAAAAGTCGATAAAATGAAATCACTTTTCTAATTTAAGCATATCCTACAACACTTATTTTATTCTTCACATAGTTTCCATTATTGAGTAGAAGGTAGACACGCCACAGTTCAATCGCTATGGACTAACATTATCACGAATGATATTTTCGCTGCATTTATTCTTATGTGCCACCGTGTGTGCATTTGGCGATTTCTTCCATGCATTTAGTGACTTGTGAAATAATTTGCGTTCCCTTTGTTAAATTAGTTGGAGCACAGCCCTGCATGGATGAATTTTCTGTAGTGATCGCATAGGGGATGGTTCGCATATTCGCATAATAAAAGTATTATCTAAACCAACCAAAATTTTTAGGGGGTTCTTATATTTTAGTAAATACGGTAATTGAGGAAGCGATGTATTTTCAAATTCTAATTAGGCTGAAATTTTAACTTAGGTTTGCCCTCAATTCCACCAGCAAATGCCGGAACAATACCTAGAATATAGATCTTGGCGTTGCCTTTGCCACCCTCTGCAGAAAGCTGTACTCGTAGGAGTGCAATCTGTCAACTTACACCGTTGCTATAAATTTGGAAATTTAATTGAAAGAATTAAATTGAACTTATGGATTTAGGCATCTTTCGCTCAGAACCATAAGACATCCATGGCGCAAAGCCAGAGTTTTTAGTCATCTATGGCTTTTAAGCATCTTTGGAATATGATATGAAAGACGACGTGGGAAGTAAATTGGCTATGGATTAGTTTCAAGGTAGGCCATCCTCCTGGCAATAGTCTGGTGTAACTGAGGAAAACTCTGGGAAATGTCAGTTAGGATAGTTAAGCATTGGGTTTGAACTCAGAACCTTCTGAAAGCAAAACCAATGCTCTACCAACTGAGTTACGGGCGCTAGTTTTAATTTTAAAGAAGTAGATTGTTTTAAAATAATTGATGAAAACTTTCCTGCCTAAGAAATTTTCTCAAAGATTTGGGTGAGTATAGGTTGACTGAAACACACAAACAATATTGAATTGGATGCGCGGACCGCTTTAAAGTTCAAAGGCAAGAAATATATTATGGTGTGAAGGACATATCAGAAATTGTTTGTGGAAGTTAACTGTTGAACACGTATGATTTTGAATGATGAAATCACATTATTAAACGGACGCAAATCAAAGGATTTAATTTTCGTAAGATATAAATCATAATCAGCAAAGTAAGTTAATCACTTTTGATAAACACATAGTTCAATAGGTTCAACGTGTGTAATGGTAGCTGCTTCAATGAAGCATGCAGTATATGTCAAGAACTTTATGAATATGAAGTAAACATCATACGCAAAATATGTTTTGCAAACGTGCAACTAAAATCGCATTTGATCGTATTGGATATATTACGAGCAAGGAACACTTTCCACGATTAGCAAATTAAGGATAATGATTTTGGATTCTCTACGAAATTAGACTTCAGGTAAAGTCACCAAATAAGATGTAGGCGCTTAATTAGAGATATCTAATTATTTACATAGCCATTTAACGCTATGTGACAAGAACAACGGAGAATTATTGCATGTAGTCACGTGATTATTGTGTTGTTTGTAGCAACTAGCGAGCCAGTACGCCGTTAATTAGATTATGGAGGGTATATTTTGTTGATTGTACCGCTTCCAGTTTCTATATTTATTGTAATTAAAGGGGAAATAAACTGGAAACTAAATTTTGATTAGAAAGATTGTTTCCTATATGGCAAAAAAATGATAACGCACAGAATATTTTAGTATTAAATTTGAATACCATATGATTTCCTTTCAGGCAGACTTAATAAGAGACTCCTCAGTTTTCATGTGTTTATAACAATGTAAGCGAAATATAAAACATTTGGAATTCCATGTATTAATTAGCAGCATAACCCAAAGTGTTAGATTATAAGCTTTAATCACTTGTCCTTGTGTAATTACACATTGTTTTTAAAAATGTTTTAACGCTCCTAATCCTTAAATTTGAGAAATGTTTATATTCCAAAGCAATTTGTAAGCTGCATATTGCTTTTATTCGGTGTTTCAATTGGTCTATAGCATAAACATCTGCACTTTTCTATGGCACAAATAATTTGATGAAAATACAGGTAGCTCTTATTTGGAAGATTCCCGAATTTTTTTTCTCTCTCTTACGTTAAAAACCAAATAAATATATTTAAATAAACTTGCATTTTCTAAATAGAATAAATACATGAAAGAATGGCAGCGAAAGTATGCACAAATTCCTTTCGATCATTCATTTAGAAACAGTTTTAAAAGGTCTCTTTTTGGTTATTTTCCTTATTAGGCGTAAAGTGATTAAAACCAAAACTACAACCATTGAGCGAGTGGTTTAATTCTCCAATTCCCGGAGAGACGTATAGCTCAGAACCCAATTTAAACTATATATCCCGTCCTTAAGACATCATCCTCATCCGATTCGAGGATAATGAAAACACTATCGATTCAGCTTGACCAAAATCTTGAAGTCATAGACATTCAAGCATCATCACTATGTAGGGGATGCAAAAAAAGAACACTGAATGATGAAACTTAATATATAAAAATGTTTCAGAAAGACGAGAAACGTTATTTTCCACCTTCTAATGTCTTATTTTCAATTTGAATTTTATTTATGATCGTTAGGCATCTAAGGCTGAGGCCGCGATGGAGGAGGAGAAAGAATGCAGACAAGTGTCGGCCAGGGCCTATGTTGAAGGTGCCATCCCGGAATTTGCCTGGTATGACTGAGGAAAAACCCTGGAAAACTTCAGTCAGGATGGTCAGCCGCTGGAATCGAACCCACTGTCTCCGGAATACTACGCCAACGCTCTACCACTGACCTACTATAAAAAAGAAGTGAAACGCACCCTAATCGAATGCGCCATCCAACTGAATTAACTCTTTCAACTGATATTATTGATATTTCCCAACTACGGACAGCACAATTAAATTCCCATCTATGCCCGATGCAGGATTGGAACTCGCGATCCTTGAGTCGACAGACTACCGCACTAGCCAGCTCGACCACCTGGATCGGCTTTACGGCGGCTCGGTAATGTCTTATTTTATTTCACGAGAAATCTTTGCAGATCAAATGTTTGAGATATGTTTGGAAACAAACTTGGAATTTAGATGTCTAACAAAGAAAGGTAATAATAATTCTCAAATCTCTCCGTCAGATGTCGCTCCAATGACTTTTCTTTCATAATCCTTAAGTTGATTCGATTATTATTTCAAAAGAATGATAAGAGAATAAACTTTCTCTTGAATAGAAACTACTGTCTTTTTTGTTGTTGTTGTTGTTGTTCACATTACAAGTACATTCATAATTTAATGATACAAGAAAACAGAATTGGTTTGTAGTTTTCTTTGTATATTGTATGAGTATAATAAAATTGTCCTCCAGAAGCTTTCAAAATCTAGTCTCTCTCCCGTGAATGATCTTGTTAAGTAACGATTTTTTAAAGATGCAAGTATTCTAGTTTTTAATTTGAATTTATTTATGGCCTAAAGCCGGGATAGGTAGCGGCAGGGCTTTAATTAAAATTGTAATCAGGCATTCGCTGGTGAATCCGAAGGAAAGCCTGGGGAACCTCTGTCAGGATAGTCGGTCGCGGGAGTCGAACCCGCGTGTCTATTACCGATCCGAAGGTCGCTACGTTGCCTCCTGGACCACTAGGATTTTAAGTGCAACTATTCTAGCATTTGAATCCAGTACTGAATGCTGCAGTGGTGACACTGAATGAAAATAACAGCAATTTGCTGCGGAGGAGGACATATTTGCTATTTGAAGACATGGGCGATGAAAACTATAAACGTTGAAAAGTTTTGTTGAAGTAATTATTTCATGTTACCAAATAAAATAAGTATTTTATACTCTTTGCAAGTAATATTTCAACAGAATAAAAGTTAATAGATAAAACTTACATAACATACATTTTTATCTCATATTTTTCTGATTTTTTAAAATTTTGTACTCAAGTAGTATACAAACTTTGGGGGGAATATATCCCGTTGTTACTGGATGTGAAATTTGAATGCTTGTTTTGTACTTAATTTCTCACAATTAATTTTTAAACATTTACTTCAAAATATCTTCTAACAAACTTCGGTTCACTTATTTTTGGATCCAATTTCTTCCATATATAGCGAGGAAAGTGAGATTTTCGATTATCTTCGCACGTCATTTGATTGAAACAATTGGCCATTGGGGAAATGGCCAGGATTCTATCCCTTCTCTCACGAACATTTTAACTTATTTTCGAGGTTACCGAAATATGTTATTGTCACTGTGAGAAAGTGTGCAAAAGCTGAACAAATTGTGTTAACATAGCGATTGCACGTGAAACGTATACTACAAATAAGCAAAAGTTGACTGAATCGACATAGGCAAAAGATTCTTTCTAAACGTTAAAGAAGTGCATTGTTACACTGCAGAATTATAGCATTTCTTGCTTTAGTGTCGTATCTGTACTTAGATTTGTGTGTGTGTGTGCTTTTAAAATATTAATTGAGGTGCTTAGAAGCAAAGGGGTGGCAAGTAACATTAAAAAATAATAAAAATCGTCTTTTACATAGAAAATATGTAATCCAATATATGAATATTTGGTGTAACATATACTTATTTCACATACTGAGTGGACGTGTCTCACTGGTAGAGCGTTGGCTTAGTATTCGGGATGTCCTGGAATCGATCTCAGCAGCCGAACATCTTGACTGTGGTTCTTCCTTGGTCACGCCAGGCATATGCCGGGATGGTACCTACAAAATAAGCGATGGCCGTCTACCTTCCACAATTCTCTCTCCACCCTATCCCGACCTGAGCCTCAGATGCCTAAAGGCCTTAAAGTAAAATTCAAATATATTTCACATTACCCAGGACATGAACTTGCTTTTAACTTTTCAATGCGACTTGCATCCCTTTGCTTCTCAGTCTTTCAATTGTATAAAGTTAGAACGATGCTCATTCTGTCATGCGAATGAATAAATAAATTGTCAATCATCCTATTCGAGTAGGTGAGCTTCCAAAGACGGAATCTAAAGATTTTGTTAAAGTGAGCTCCGAACCACTCCTTTCAATGGAGCCTGGTTGGAATTGAATCCGTGACCACGTGCACAGAGAGTGAGTGCGCTAACCTCTCGGCCAACTCTTGGTCTCAAGTAGTTTGATGAGAATCCCATTTTCTTGATTAATTTCTCTTAAGAATATGATGCGATATTTCTGCAACATTATGAATATTAAAATATTGCGGTCCCCAAGGTAGAAACAAAAGAGCATGTAATTTTCTGCCAAGGATTATATAGGGGCCTATATGCACCGAAAACAATCAAAGACACTTTGGTTTCGGAAATGGCTGGTTTCGGTATTCTAGAAGCTGGTTTCGGAAAGGGCCCACGGTCTTCGTAGGGATCCAATGTGTGTGTTTTGCTTTGA
>JAGDQP010026402.1:2954-25957 GCA_022664845.1 Lepisma saccharinum
CAACTATTTCAACGGATTTTTTTTTTTTTTTTCATCATTTGTCTACACATTCTACAGGTCAATTTCACGTGTCATTTTGTTGTACAGAATTAGTTATATCCCAAAACTAACTTCGTCATGGGGTTACTTGGAACATACCAGCGCAGATTGATATATCACTTGACCCACTCACTATTTTAAAAGACTGAAGCAGAGTCAAGATGGCTTCTTTCAAGATTGGGGTTATTGTCGTTATATCCTCCAGCATGTATCGCCTCTTGCCCGGTATCCATTAACCTTGAATTACAAAACCGCTTTTGTTTGAACGTGGTTACAAAACATTCGTGAATTTTACTACTCAAGTTTTTTTCTTTTGGTATTAGGGTCTATATTATTAATTTTTAAATCTGAAAATGTGTTTGTTTATAGAATTTTAGAGACAATGAGAGTAACTGTCTTTGGAATACTTTACTGAATAAATACATACAGGAATTTATGTACATAACTTTCTAGCAGTATACCTGAATTACAAATATAACGTCATGAGGAATGAATTATACATATGTGAGGAAATTGTTTTATTGATGTTACGACTATACAACTTAAAAGAATAAGAACAAAGCAACTAACAGATTGTGCATATAAACTTAAAAAAAAGTCATTAGGTGGATAGGTGAAAAATGTCATTAATGACATTTGTAACATCAGTAAGCGGTTTTGGACTGTAAACAATTGGCATCAGTGTAAAAATAGTTTCATAATAAAAGTATAATGAGACTATTTTTTACGTTGTTTAGAGTCTAAAATTGCTTACTGACGTTACAAATTACAAACAATTACCAAAGTAAACTTCTAAACGGTCGCTCAAAAATAACGAAGTTACAAAACCTTCGTAAAAATTACGAATAGACGTTCAAAATCAGCACAGCACAACCGACAGACACGATTCTCAATCCAGAACTGGTCTCTGCAGTAGGAGGAGGAACCCGCGTTCGGTAGATAATACAATGTTGGTAATGCTGTTTCGTAAAATTTACGATGGTGTTGTGATCCAGGGTTAATAACCATTTGCTTTCAATATATTTAACAGTTTGTAAAAGAAAAGGCGTTTTTCTCACTTTGTTATCGATTTACTTGCTTCTTATGCTCCATCTCTCTCGGGTTCCCTTGTCGTTATTTGTTGACCATAGCAGTTGGCTGTGATGGTTTACCTATAATTACCTTAGACCCCGAACCACGTTGTGGCATGAATCTAGTGCACATACCTTGATCATCCACAATACACAACAGGCCTGCTCCAAGCCTCCCGATTCCACAGTAGTGACACTGTTACCTACTTAAATCTGTACACAGATTTACATTTACATGTATTCATATTTTATTTCATAAACAATACAAAAAAAAAAAAAAACCTGCCTTCCAGTGTAAAATTCTGTCCTGAAAAGGATCAATTCGTTATAAATGGCAGTTCTTATCCTTACCTACGATTTCGAATTAATAGACACATACAAGCTACGCTAATCCAATCTAACCTAACCTTCAATGTTTCGACTGATTCGGGGGAGCATTTAAAGTGTAGCCGGCACTTCATACAGTCGATGAATATAAGTGATATCTATCAACAGCAGTCGACTGGATTTAATATTATCCTAACAACTTCCTAGTGTTTGATCTTCCAATTAATTATTCATGCATTACTACTTATTATAATATCAACTACGTTAATTAATCCTACATTTACCGTACTTCATCATATTATATAGGATCAACAACTCACATCATTGCCTTTATTTATTTAATATCAAACCAACTTTCTTTTATTTTTCCATAATTTACTATTACGTTACCGTAGTTTGACGTTCTGTTAAATTAGGCTCCGTTTGAACTTCTTGCGCACCATTTAAATTACCAATCAAAGTACGACTATTTGCTTCTCTTTCAGGATTAGTGGTTTTCAAAAGTTCCGATTTACGGCTCCAAGTAATGGTGATTTGAATCTGTGACATCACAAATTCAAATCGAAGTACTTGGAACTCTAATGAATCGGAACTGTGAACCGTGTACACGTTCAGCTCTCCTTTTTCCCAAATATAAATACGGCAGCATGATAAGCAATACTAATGGCATCCTTTTGTGTTACAAAAGACACAGATATACAAAAATCACAGATATAATGTCGAAAGAGCGAAGACCGGTTGGTTAATTATATATTACTGTTTATATATGCTGATCAACTCGTGTGCGAAATAACACATTTCCATAAAGCAAAAGCACCAGTAATGGATACTTGGTCCATTACCGGTACGGCAAAGTCAGTTTTTGTAAAGTTATGAACACTGACTATTCATTGCTAGGTTGAAATCAAAATTTTTGATTGTTATTAACGTCCTAAGCGAGCTGGTGAGCTTCTAAGGACGAGACTTACAGTTTTGTTAAAGTGGGCTCCGAACTACTCCGTTCAAGAGGCTCTCAGGAGAAATTGAACTAATGAACACGCGTGCAGAAAATAAGCGCGCTAAACTCTCCGCAACTGCGAGGGCGACATCATAATTCTGTTAGTTGTTTTATTTCAACTTGGTTATATATACGTAGGTATCGTATTGGACCAAGAGTTGCACTTTGTGCCACCTTATTAAAAATGATTTAAATAAACCAATTGAAATTGAGTAATTTAGCGGCACATACATAATGAGAATTACAACTAACCAAATAACAATAACTATTGTTTTCAGGTTCCTTACTCAAATATTTTTTGCGAGTCAGCAGAATATTTTCATTTGTGGCATTTTGTGCCACCCTTGGACCTGCTAGGGTTAATGAAATGATTTGTTTTAATATTGGACACTAGTCATGCCAAGTTAGAGTTTGCATTTTTCTGGCCACAAGGGATCTATGGTTCAGGCCAGGCTAGGGGAGGGGAAAGGAAGCGGGAAGGAGTCTGACAGGTCTAAGTTGAGGGTGCCTGTTATGACCGAGGGGGGGGGGGGGGAAACGTTAAAACCTCAGTAAGGATGCTCCGTAGCTGTTTCCGAATCCAGGACATTAGAAATGATCATTCAGTGGAATTCCATGAACAATCAAATAATCGAAGAACAGTATTAAACATATAATCGTGTTTACTATTATATTCGAATTTCGAAACATCAGCAATGATTATTGGAATTATTTTGAGTTATACAGTATGTCCATTACTGGAACATCAAGGTTTTCCCATGTCCATTAATGGTGCAAAAACAATGTTACGTTTTGGATTGCTAGCATTCGCTAGGTGCTTATATAAGTAGTCTGTGATAATTATCTGGGCACTACTTTAGCAGACGGTTCTACCAAATATAACTCGATTATTTTACTGTTTTCGCCAATTTTGATGTTGATTGGCCTATATAACTTAGTATAGGTTAGGTTATGTTACGTACAACTCATAACTTAGTTTAGGTTAGGTTATGTACAACTCAATTTTGTCACTTTTCGCAATTTTTCACAATCCTTGGCTACTAAAATAAGACAGGTTGGGTTAGTTCATTCCCACACACTGTTCATTGTCACCAAACTTACGTCTTCATTCTAATTCATTCACAATCAATACTTGACATCGTATTCCACCGATAAATTTTCTATTTGGTAGAAGCGCCTGCAGCTGCGGTTCTGTAGTTGGTGGTGCCTCGAACATCGACTTTTTATTTCTTTATTCAAAATTACTTCTTTTCATATTTTCAAATACGGTATTCCAAAAAGTATATTCATGTTTAAAAACACAGACATTTCACACTTTACATACTGCCAGCAACCAAGCCCGTGTTCATGGGAGGCGTGCGGAAGGCACCACCACATTCGGAACTGCACCCCGTCTGCTAAAGAGAAACCCATTATTTGCAACGGAATGAGTGCTATGGAGCATAAATTTTGTACAATCGCTGGCTGACCTACACAAATGTTTCACTTTTGTAAAAATATCCCCTGTACAATTAAAGGATCATACTTTCGGTTTCATATATAGTAGGCCTACGCTAACAAATGGGAAGCCTGTCAAAGAAAAACTAACCTCGTACCGGTACTTATTTTTTGTTTGCACTTCAATTTTTCCTTTATTTGGTTAACCACTTCTTTTTAATGATTTTAATTGATCCAACTGAACAACTAATACAAAAACATATAACAATAATGTTCAGAAGCCGATACAAAAGGAATATTGTTTTCTTGCCACCTATATTTCAGATAAATTAACTGTGGCTGTTGCATTTACTTAACAAATTCTCGAGCTCAATCGAGCTGACAAACATGCTCATATCCTTATCTACGTAAGATATTTAAAGGCCATGGTTTTTAACATGTTCTGTCACCGAAGCTCCCGTAGGATACCTTATTTATCATATTTATACACCTCCTCACAATGAAACCCTATATTAAAAAATAATATCAATATAAGTGCCCTTTATGTTTCTATAGTCATAACAAAAGCGTAACAACCATTTTTTTTTAGTAAGTAAGTAACAATCGAACACCAGCAAAAACAAAAGAAATTAAGACCCTAATAACAAAATGAAAATCCTACTCTCCTAACTCCCCTTCATATATAGTACTTAGACCAATATAGATTGGAGCCGCATAACCTCTCATCACCTAACATTTGAGCTCTAAATTGCACTTGCGTGCGAATATAAACCTTATCGGCCACTGTAATCCATTCTCTTTCATGTAATAAAAAAATTTAAAGTAGTTGCAATCAACCAATTATGAAATTTATGACGTCCTTTGTCACCATATCGGTGACTTGGTTTATGGAAGTAACATACGTATTCCTCATAAGCCATTACCTGATGCCACCAAGTATTACGCGAGCCTAATAATGTTCCGAATACCGAATTAAGATGATGACACCGTGTTAAGAGGTGTAAAATGCCTTCCTTCTTCCCACATTTTTTACATCCATCATGGAAACAAATTTATAATTTATATAATTTACTTCTATACGGAATCACTTGATGTATCGACAAAAACCATACATTATAAATATATGGCCAGGCTACTACCTCGGATAAGTTCCTCCAAACACTGATATAATTCACCAAGTGTTTGCAAAGCCTATCCGGAGGCAAACTTTGGATATGTGTTAGCAGGTATCTCTGGTAAAATTTCTTTACCGACTGAAGTACATTAAAGTTCGGGTCGACAAAACGGTATGCCAAAGGAAGTAACACGTCTACTTGGTCTGGAGCTGTTCGTCGCCAAGGACTAATGTATACCGGAAAAGGCTGGAAACTCAATCGAAAAATATCCAATAACCATCGCGAGAAAAATTTATCTTCGTGATCCGTTATAGCATGGGTCAATCGTTGAATTCTTAAGGCCCGTGACTGCCACTCCAAATTAACTAATTTTATCCCTCCATGATCCGCGGGGAGAAACATGATTTCTCGAGGAATACGTAAAGTATAACCTAGCCAAAGAAAGTAGCCACTCTGTTTTTGGATTCGGGCTAGTACACCTTTGGGATAGGCAAAAATTTGCATAAAATATGTTGCCTTGCTGTATACATAAGTATTTAAAAATCGTCCTTGAGCCACAAGCGTGCGAAAAACGTCTTTAAACTGGATCATTCTCCCGGTCATTGCGTCAGCAATTGATGTCGCGTTATTCATAATTATAGATGCAAGGTTGTTTTCCCACACTATCCCCAATATTTTGATCTGTGGAACTAACAAAATGGTACCTTTTTGCACAAAATTATGTTTCGCACTCAATACCGTAAGTTTTGTTTTATGTAAGTTCAAGGATAAACCGATCACCTGTTGAACCCCAGTTATTATGTTAGCTACTCTTTGTAATTCGTCTGGGGACCGTACGATAAAGGAACAGTCATCTATGTATGCAAAGAGTTGACACTTAGAACCTTTGAAGGTGATCCCCGATAACTGTTCTTGAAGTGTGTACAATAATGGAGCCAGGGCGATCGAAAACAAGATAGGTGAGACCGAGCAGCCTTGAGATACCTCACGCTGTACCTTAAATCCCGGGGCGATCCAATGATTTATGATTAACCGCAATGATCTACGTTCTAAGATCGACATAAGAATTGTGACAAAATTAACGGGAAATCCTGTCCCCAACAAAACCTGTTTTAAATAGTCTTGTTTAATGGTGTCGAAAGTCTGAGCGAAATCTGTGCTCAAAAGCGCTATATTATTCTCTTTAGTTATGTGTGTATTCCTTATCAGTAATCACTTCCCTGAGTGACATCAGAATCTCATGTATTGGTCGTGTCCCGCGAAGACCATGTTGCGCCGGATGTAACACTTTATGGCAAACTTTGCTGGGGCGATTAAAAATGCATTTCATTAATAACTTATGATCCAAGTTGAATAAAGAAATGAGGCGGAAATCACTGATTTTAAGAGGGTGCTTGCCTGATGAGAGTGTGTTGGCCCGTTTGTTTAATAGGACTCCGTATGCCTCGAACATCTGTTCCAATAACATGTTCCCTCTCCATAAGTCATTGAAAGCCCTAACTAGTTAAGGTATCATTAGGTCTTGGAAAGTGAGATACCATTGGGTGGGAAAACCATCAGGACCCGCCGCCGACCGATGATTCATTTGCTTTAACGCTTCCTGTACTTCCTGTTCAGTAAAGGGACTCGAAAGGACGTACCTGTCCCTGTTATTCAACATTCCCATACTCTGACGTAACAAAGCATTATATTCGGATGTATCGGACCTTGGCACTGACTCCGGCCTCGCAAATTTATTTTTAAAGTCCTGAAGAATTGCTCCCGAAACGTCTGCCACTACAAGTCTGTCCTGTTTCCGTTTTAAAATGCTCCACAAAAGGTTTAGAGCACGACTTCATAGTTATATTCAGTAAGTCCACGGAGGGCTGTTCTTGAATACCTAACTGCTTCAGATTTTTAATCAAGTAGGAGGGTTAGTGACGACTATTTGCTTTCTGTTTTAAGAATGCCTGAAAACGGCGTATATCCCCTATGTGGTCCTCGACCCGACTGTGAGCGCTTATTGCATTGTTTAATAAGCGATAATAGTAAGCTATTTGGACGTTCAGTTCTTTTATGTCGTTTAATAGTCTTTGGAAATATAACACTTTTTTTTAGCTTCATCCACTGGTTAGCTGCCGTTGAATATTGAAATTCATAAGACATACGCACCTGATTGAAACATTCATTCACCTTTACGCGACAGTCTTCCTTGTGTAAACATTCAAGAGGGATTACCCATCTGTACGATTGTTGTAAATTTTAGCGGCCGGAAGATTTAATTTTGTAACCACCATCGTATGATCTGATAATGCATGTTTCTTATGTGTGATATTAAGGCATTTAGGTAAAACGGCTGATGAAACTAAAATCACATCAATTCTACTAGCCCCACTCGAATAACAATAGGTGGGACTAAATTTCCCCGGATGATGATAATGCCATAAGTCCTTCAAATTCCACAGGCGAAGAAACTCCCTGTAGCTTTCACTAACCGAATGTTGGGAAGTACTATCTATCGGTGATGAGGTCGTGTTTACACCTCTCAAGATCAGTAATTGCTAAGGTTTTAATTCATGTAACCATAATGAGAAATCCTCAGAAAATAAAGTGTCTCTCTGTTTGCGCATAGCACTACCACTCTGTGCGTAAACACCTAGTATTGTAAGATCAAAAAGAGTTGCTGAAATAAGTCTTCCATTACGATGTAACCTAATATTGGTTAAAGGTACATCTTTTCTCCACGCAACCCGTACTCCCCGAGTCTCACTGTGTGAAATGTTAACAAAATTATAGTCATTGAAAGTTAAAGAATTATTGATGGTTTCCGTCAAAATGACTATATCCACCCCTTCCCATAATAGAAAAGATTCGATAGCCCGAACCTTTTGACAGGTGAACATAGAGGCCATATTATATGTCGCTATACCATATGTTTGTTGTTGAAACTTAGTCGATATACTATTCCACTCCCCAAAAGAAGGAAGGATGGCTCTTAGACACATTACTATGCATGTTACTCGAATTCGTAAAGCACTAACTAAAGGGGGGAAAGTGTTTCGCCTCAGAATATACGCCCCCGCTTCACATTTTGAATTATGATCCAATCTTTTTTTCGAACTGCAAAACTCTTCACTGGAAACACTATGCCTTGACGTTGCGTAAGCGAAAGTTATTTGGACTTTTTACGAGTAACTGCACTTTCTTCTTTTTTTCCGCCGAAGAAAGTTTACGGGGTGCAAGACGTTTGGGAACTCGATGAAAACTTCCTTGCTGTGTAACCGAAAGCGTTGACTGATCATTCGTATTGATAGGCGACTTAGATACCCCTAAATCTGATTCCTGTAAAAGTACTGAGGGAGACACAGAACCTTCAATTTCAATGGTAGCCCCACGTGTACCGCAATTTCTACTACCGTAAATGGAAATTCCTCAACGGTGTCACAAGTCACTGTGTCTAACTTTACTGTATTAACAGAATTCTCCGTTATCCCTGGTATGGTCTCCTGTAGTAACTCTTCTTTACTGTCCTGTTTTATGGAAGGGATAACACTACTTTGTTCTCCCACCTGTTTCCTTGTATACTAGAATGTGTTAGATCACTTACACTCTGAATTGACTGTGATGAACCTGGTACCGAAACCGTGGGTGCGTCCAAAATTGCCCTTCTTGTCCAAGCACCAACTACCGGAAACTCCCACGTGGCAAATAATGGTTGCAGATTCTCTTCTTTTCGAATATTTATAGGCCGATGTACATTTGGAGTTGACGACTTTGTCACACGTGCCTGCATGTGCAGTTTTCCCACACTGGTTACACACGTTCGATAATTCTTGTGTGAAAAACTGAACCGGATATTTTCCAATACTAGAATAAACCGGTAATGTAATATGATTCCTACGAACGTGTACAACCCGGCAACCGCTAAAACAATGATCGTATACATGATTGTCTGCAAATTTTGGTCTGTCCAGTTTCACTACTGATCCATATTTTAACATGTGATCCACTACTTACTCGTCAGGAAAATGTTGTGGCTATGAAGCAATGATGATTTGTGTCACATCTTCATATACCTTACTAAGTGGTAAAGTATAGCGAATATTGATAATTCAAATAGTACCTGTCCTTTTGTTTGATCGAGAAAACGTTTGATTGTAATTTCAGTCACGATATTTTTGTGAATATCAATAGTAGAAGGTCTTCCAGCTACTTGATCGTTAAATCCCGATAGAATTGATCCATATATATGTCTGTTATAACTGTCTCAAAACCGAGGACCAAACTGACTTGATCCCCCACTAACTCACCATACGATGGTACACTCGCTAGGTACAACCTGCAGCTAACACACCGTGTTCTGCTTACCTGTTCATTCTAATTCATTCACAATCAATACTTGACATCGTATTCTACCGATAATTTTTCTGTTTGGTAGAACAGTCTGCAGCTGCGGTTCCGTAGTTGGTGGTGCCTCGAACATCGACTTTTTATTGCTTTATTCAAAATTATTTCTTTTCATATTTTTAAATACGGTATTCTAAAAAGTATATTCATGTTTAACAACACAGACATTTTACACTTTACATACTGCCAGCACCGAAGCCCGTGTTCATGGGAGGCGTGCGGAAGGGGAAGGTTCTAGATCGCAGGTCCTCTTTTAATAATATTAAATATAGAGAATAATCTTATCTGATTTTGATGAATTTTACTTCTTATACATGCATTTACTTAGTTTTGTCGATATTTATGATTATTAATAACGTTATGAGGTAGCAACTTTAATAATTTGATTTATATTTTAATTTAGATTACGTAGATTTGTTAGGTGTAAGTTGTAATGTAGCTACTGTTTTACACCACGTGTTTTGTTGTACGGTTTCAGTGGTACGAACTTTTATAATTTTCTTTTTGGCTTTGCCCCCTGCCCCAACTCATTTCAGAATCACTTAGGATTACCCCGGAATAGCTTCCACTTTAATTAACCTTTCAACGTCTCTCTCCTAAATCCGCTAATGGTTGTAATGCACTGTTTTATTTGACGTGTATTTTGGTAAGATGTTTTAGCTGTAGAAATCTTTTTAATTGGTTTTATCTAGTAATGTGTTTCAATTTATCTTACGTGGATTTGTTTTGCTATCTTGGTGTGTTCTTGTATTTTCCCAAGGGTCCTTGTTATGAAAGTGCTCTTTTTTTTATATAATTTGCGACGGAGAATAATGTATTGCAGCTATAATATTGAATTAAGTTAAGTTGTAGATGATGGTAGTTCTCTGCACTCATCTGCTATAATTTAATTTAGTTCTAGTGTTATAGTTGCAATATATTCAATATATATATATGCAATATATTCAACCTTACCTTATTCTCCGCTGCAATACTTAAAAAAAAAAAAAAAAAAAAAGAGCACTTTCTTGACTTGGACTCTTCGAAGTGGAGGGGTCAGATATCTACAACCTTGCCCTGCGGAAGACACCACCACATTCGGAACTGCACCCCAGTCTGCTAAAGTGAACCCATTATTTGCAACGGAATGAACGATATGGAGCATATGTTTTGTACAA
Organism: Lepisma saccharinum; assembly: GCA_022664845.1. Classification (NCBI taxonomy): domain Eukaryota; kingdom Metazoa; phylum Arthropoda; class Insecta; order Zygentoma; family Lepismatidae; genus Lepisma; species Lepisma saccharinum. The sequence goes on from JAGDQP010026402.1 coordinate 13,483, forward strand.
TCGCTGGCTGACCTACACAAATGTTCAACTTCTGTAAAAATATCCCCTGTACAATTAAAGGATCATACTTTCGGTTTCATATATAGTACGGCTGCGCTAAAAAATGGGAAGTCTGTCAAAGAAAAACTAACCTTCTACCGGTACTAGTTCATGATGCAAAGGTATACATAAGATCTCAATACAATAACCCCAGGTCAACATAGTACCCTACGTAGCAATGCCAAAAGCAAAGGAGAAACACATACATTGTTCCAAGTATAATAAACTCAAGGACATTACTATAGTATGAAACAACACACATGAAACTTTACCGGTAAATTGTGCAATCGCTAGGACTTCTTATGTTACTTGAACATGAACCATTTAAAACAATTGTGAAATTACCTTCTCTTTACCGAAAATTTGTTTTTGGAATTTAGCCCATGTTTTGAACTCTGGACAAGTTCTACAAGGAACATTTGTTCGCCCTTCTCCATAAAATTCTCCACCACCAAACCTTGCTGCCATCGTGAGAAGTGAGAAGCTGAGAATTCTTGGCCAGTGTTGTCAGTTTCGTAAGAGCAAATTTCCCGTCCGAAACTACAAAATTTCCCGATCAGATGTTACATTTCCCGCCAAGTAAAAAAATCGAACTTTCAATGCTACACAGTAAGAAATGGTATATTAAAATTTCAAATAAACTTTCTTATCTATGCACAAGTATTTTTTAAGTGAAATTTCAGGATTTGCATTTGATAGGAAAAAAAAACACATGCCGGTTTCACACTAATCGTCTTTCGAAATTGGTATCTTCTCATTTTATATTAAATTAGAATGCTGATACCTCATTTCAAAGGAAAATATTTCTCGGTGCATAGATACGTTGGAACTGTTTTCTACTTTTTTTTTTATATTAAATCTATTTTATATAGCGACGAATATATGCTAGATTACAAATTTTGCGAAATAATAAATTAAATTTGAAATTATCTGTATATGCACAGAGTGAATCTTGCAGTTTATTTTCGAAATGTACACAGAGTTACCAGTCGTCCTACTTTTGGAGGGCAAGTCCTCTTTTTTACGTCTTATCCTCCCTCCTTTTTCAAATATATGGAAATGTCCTCCTTTTTAAGTCAAGAGCACGATGTTTTACGGTCTACATATTTTTTCTCATACATTTGAATGTTGTTTTGTTAATTTATTTCTCATTGTAATAGTCTATTCGTTTCTGCGTTTTAATACATAATTTATCATAGAGTCTGTGCAAGTTGACTACATAAACATATTAAAACACACACGAACACACACTTCCATTCACGTAAAGATAATCAGAAATGAATGCCCTTTGATGATTCATATTTTTCTTATAGACATTGTTACATGGAGCATATTTCAAAAAGGAATGTGAAAACAGCTACTTCATTGTTTCACTTCTTCCGCGCCAAGCAGTATTCACTGTTCATCAATATCTGATCATTTGAGCTTTGTCAGAAGTGTTTGTTTTCATAATTAAGTGTAACTTCAGACATTTGAAACATGTCAAAGTCTGAGAAACGCAAGTGTAAATGTAACGAGTTAACTGTTAAAGCTAAATATCCTTGTTTCTCGGAGGGAAGAACAATGTACGACGCAAAATGTGAAGCTTGCAACTACTACGTACAAGTAGGTAATAAAGGTATTTTAGATTTGGAGCGAAATGTGGATACTGATAAACATAAAATAAATCTTAACACTGCAGCTGGTAACGTAAAAATTATTGATGTTTTTAATACCAACATACTTAGTCAGAAGATAAGTGCGGCGGAAGGTGTGCATGCCTATCATACTGTTTATCATCATATGAGCTACATGACAAATCTTATGTTGTTCTCAGCTATATCGGAAAATGTTTGATGATCCAGAGGTTTCTAAGAAATATCAATGTGATAGAAGTAAAACAGAAGCAATAATAAACAATGTGATTGCTCCCCATGCTACTGATGTTGTAATAAAGTTTTGGGTGATATTTCTTGTTTCGGGGTGTCAATAGATGCAAGCAATCATGGATCGATCAAGTTATATCCTGTGCTTATCCAGTACTTTAACTGGAAAAATGGTGGCGTTCAAACAAAACTTATTGAACTCAAAACAGCATGAAATGAAAACTGATACTGTAAGCAGTTTGATTTGCGAGACTCTCAAGAAGTATAACCTAACCTCTAAATGTGTTGCTTTCAGTGGTGACAATGCTAATGTGAGTTTTGGGGAACTGTTCCGAAAGCCTGGTGCAAATATTTTTTCGTCATTGAAGATTGAATTAGAAAATAACAACTTAGTTGGAGTTGGCTGCTCTGTGCACACTGTTCATAACTGCGTGCACCATGGTTGTGATCAATTAAAGCATGATATAGAAATGATTATTATCAAACTTTTCGGTTATTTCTCAAAATATGCAGTGCGCACAGAAGCCCTGAAATAATTTTGTGACTTTGTTGAAATTGAGTACCAACATTTGCTTCGCCACTGTAAAACAAGATGGTTAAGCCTATTCCCTGCTGTAGATAGAGTGATCAAGTTATTTCCTGCTCTGAAATCATATTTTCAGTCCCAGCAACAAGTACCAAAGATCATCAAGCAGTTTTTTGACGACGAACTGGCCTTAAGCCAATTTTGTGTATTTGTGGTTCATTCATTCATTAATGTAAATTTTCCAGAATAAACTTGAAGGTTTGCAAAAAAAAAAAAAAACGAAAATTCAGTGTTGGAGGTGAGACGATTGGTAAAATCAGTTTAGGATATGTTGGAAATTAGGCTAAAGGAGAAGTTCATTCCTCTTAAAGTAAGAAGTTTACTTTCTACTCTCAGAGAAGACGGTTTGGATGACGATTGTGATCAGTTTCTTCAGGAAGCTATGCTTCTTTATGGTTCCTGCTCTGAATATCTTAAAAAATTGGTCCTCCCCTCTGGATGAATTTAGCTGCTTCGAATAGATGTTATTTGAAAAGGAGAAACTTGACATCAAGTTTGATGACTTGTTGCCAAGTCTTAATTTCTTGCAGAATCGAGGTGTGTCTTCTATTGATGATGGCAAAATCTTTGATGAATTTCAATGTCTGAAAACTTTTTTGGGTGGGCAAAGTGCAAATTACTTTGAACAACTAATGGATGTGCAATGGGTTAATTTTTTTGAAAATTCCAAAAGTCTAGCTACCTTAAGTGAACTTTTGAACATACATGAGATCTACTTTGCTATTCCTGGTTCCAACTCAAGCATTGAAAGGGATTTTTCACTAATTAGTGCCCAACGGACAGACGAACGAAACAGGCTTACTGATCACGGTAAAATTCAATTTCAAACATCTAAATTGTTTCGAGTTCCATAAATATTTGGTTTCGAATTCAGAGTTACTGAGAAAAATTTCTTCCAACCAAAAATATGAAAAAGCTAATAACTAGCAATGGTATTGAAATTTGGTATATGTATGTATGTGGTACTTTCTGAGCTATAAATTTTGCCCATAATATGGATAGTAGGAAGTTTATAAATAAAGAAGAAATGGCACGTGGAAGTAGAACTTTTACGTATTAATGTGTAATAATAAATCATATTTTGGGTTTCTATTATTAATTTATTTGTTATTCGTGTTAATTGTATAAATTATTTCCTTAATGAATCGCAAAGAATCTTATCGTAACAAATTATATCAACTACATATAGTGTGACTACCGTTATTTCGCGTTTTTTAACTTGTAAAGAATTTATTAAAGTGCAATTATCTTCTAATAGGTCTATATCAAGTGTCCTTTTTTATCAATTGTCCTCCGTTTTTTAGACAAGTTGTCCTCCTTTTGAAAAAAAAAACAGACCTGGTAACCTTGCGTTAATAAGAAATCTAAACTTTATCAAGTCGACATAATTAGTATCTGATTGCATTATACATTCTTTGTTTGTGGCTATATTTTTGTTATTTTTCTTGTAACTATGACATTTTTCTCAATCAAAGTACTCTTTAAATAATTAGCACAAAACATAAAGAATACACATAGAAAGTACAACAAAAATGTTATTTAAGTTCTCGTTTTAGTCTCATCTCTCAGAAATATGCGTATGTAATCGTTCGTAAAATATATTAAACTAATGGATGAATAGCAAATTGAACAAAAGCGGTCAATGTTTATTATGAAGAACGATCTTTCAAAACCCTGTTGCAGAATATATAACAACGCAATAGCTCAACCGTACAATGATGTAAACAAATTTTCCTAGGTCTTCAGTTTAATGTATCCACCAATTAAAGATAAGATTTATTTTCGTCGGATAAGTGGATGAAGCAAACACACACAGAAAGAAAGAGAGAGGGAGACAGACAAAAAATATTCCAGCGAAGAAATTAAAATTTTAGTTCGTCCAGAACTACAAAATTTCCCGTTTTTGTTGTATTTTAACAGAAAATTCCCGCCGTCCCGCCAGTGGCCCGAATTCCCCGTTTTTCGGAAAATTTCTCGCCAACTGACAACACTGCTCTTGGCTTACTGAGCCAGCGTTGCCAGGTTTGGAATTCATATTATCTGTAGATACAGCTAAAAATATCTGTAGAGATACAAAAATATCTGGAGAAATATCGGCAAAGTTTTTTTAATTTACCTACTCTAACCACTGACCAGGAAATGGACCCTCAAATACGGTATTTAATATTCTGTCTATACAGTTCATCAAATTCAAAACGAGTTTCTTTGCGATAATTTTGTTGTGTTCGTTATTTAGACAATTGTCACGCACACAGAAATATATACAAAAACACACAGAGAGAAGAATGGAAGCGGTGCTTCAATTTTCGTCGTCCGACAAGCTTTCACTATACATAATAGACTATATTCTCTCGTTTTCTACCTCGGTCCTGATTTGATGTCTACAAACAGCACAATAGTTCTTTCCAACCTAATAACGGACATGAGTGGTTTTTAAGCTTTAGCAACAAGCGCTGTGAGTTCTTATCAAAGAGATCACGAGGTCTATGGTCTGATAAAACCGTTCTCTCCGTCCGTCTGTCTGTCGATAACTTTTAACTCAGAAACTACTATGGGTAGGAAGGTTGTCCCTGGAAAGGTCTTGCCAAGACGAGTTCAAATCCGTATAAATAATCCAGATCACAGAGGTGGGTCCCGAGATATGGGAGATTTTCAAGTAAGGAACTAACGATACCTCAAGGGATTTCCTGATTCGATCTCAATTTGAATTTGAATTTAGTTTTTTAAGTCCTTTATTCAACTTTGGCTCAGATCGGATGGATGATAATAGGATGATTGGTAAAATGAAGAAAGTGGTAGGAAACGGGAGAACCCCGAGAAAACCCACTCACACGGTGTTTGTCCACCACAAAGCCTAAATAGCATGAGCAGTGTTTGAACCGACAACCCCAAACGCCAGAGGTAAACGCTCTAACGCCCCCAATTGCATCAGGATGTTGCGTTGGCACCACTAAGGATGATTTTCTGAGGCTCAAACAACAGAAATTGGAGCTCCAAATCAAATAGTACTACAGCGAAATTATAAAAAAAGGCCTTGCGTGAACAACTTACTACAGTAGGGTTCGAAGCTAAGACTTTCGAATATGTTCCTTTTCGGTCACGGTATCCGCTACACTATCGCGCCAAGCTCCTAGCTAAGGAGGGCATATCCCACTAAGATTTTCCAGGCCCCCACCAACACTTGGCATACATGTTTGAAAATTGAAGGTCAAACATAATTGATAAAATTTTAATAATTTTCTATAAATGCTCTCAAATTATATTACTGGTACGAAAAGTGGGAGTACAGTGTATCCTATTCCATTATTTTCGAATCGAATGTAACTTTTATGAAGCACAAAAGCAACAGTGAATCGAGTCAATACCGGGTCATCTTTGTCCAAAAGTGACCCGGTTTCAGTCCTGCTTTTACAGCGGATAATCTAGAAACACTAGAATTTAACATGATCTGGAGAGAAAATCAGTCAAAATTCCAATAATTCATGTGTTATTGAGAGGAAAGGAAAACTTATGCCCCGAACTGTGTAACACATTTACAATCGCTCTAATAATTGACTTAAAATTGTGTCATGCTTACATACGAATATGACACTACCATTTGTGTCATTAAATGTAACAATTATTGTAGACGCTATAAATGTAGACGCTATTATTGTAGACGCTGTGTCGTTGAAATAAATAAATAAATAAATTTCCAAATTTACCTATTATTTGTTGTTGAATATACTCGGATCTTCCAAGTGGATAAGTTTGGAAGAAGTTTGAATGTGTTTGTGTGAAAGCCAACTGATTTCAACCAATTTAACTCACTCTAACATTCATAAGCTATGAGACTATTTCCCGATTATAACGTGGGTAAGAAGACTAGAATCGAGAGAAAACACGAAAACATCATCATCTTTGAATATCGCAATATAAAAATTATTGTTCTATCCTATGGGAACATTTCAAGGAAAAAACAGAACATCAGTGTTTCTCTCGAAAAAAAATGTTCTGGAGGTACTTTAAATCTTCAGGGCGGGTAATTAGGAGGTGACCAGTATTTCTTTCAGAGAGGTGTATTTACACTCCAGAGTGAGTCAATCATCCCCCCATTAAAAACAACAAATATTGCAATATGAATGGCTCATTCATTGCCTAGAATTACAGTCTGTGTAGTAAAGTGAACAAAAAACATTGAAAATTGACTATTATAAAATTTTAGCCTACAGTGTCACTCACAATAAGTAAAAACTTCATTTTGTTATATCCTTTCGACCCGCCCTTTATTTTTTTTGAAACTGGGACAGTTTTCAGAGGTAGCTAGAAATTCTGCAGAAAATCAAACCCCCAGTTTGCGGGATCATAAATGGACGTAATGATTTTTCGAAATAACGGGACTTTCTAAGACCAGGAAAATCATATTTTTCTTGTCTCTTTATTTATATACGTGGTACTCACAATTCGTATATCGTAGTATTTTGTAGTCTATTTTCAATTTCAGTAAGACCTCATTCATTTTTGTGACAATTAGAACAAAAGCTGTATTATTTTAACACTTAACTATTTCTTTGCGTTTTTTTTTACACAATACTAATGGCAAATACATTCGTCAACCAATTTACTGTGAACATGATCCACACGCTTCGAATTCCTCTCTATATCCCCTATCTCTTCCAGTGCTTCTTTTTCGTTTGCTGAGGAGGCTATAACGCCTCCTGTTGCTACCCACCGTGGTGTGTAGCTCCTACGAGAATGTTTTTTATCTCTACGCTTTCATTCTTTCTAAAGATTTAAGATATCCTCCAGGAAAAAATCCTGAAAGAAACACTGGAAATGATTGACTCACTCTGGAGGTAAATACCCCCTGACACCCCTCTGAAACAACCACTGCAAAATATTTATTTTAATACTGTTTAATTCGCTATTTACGAGTCTATCCATATTGTTTATCCTCCGAAATAAACTATTTGTGCAATAAATTGTCCGTTCTTTCATTTAAAACTTCGGAACTTAACGTAGGTTTTATTTCTTCTGCTGCGTCTACTACAGCCCAAGCCGGACTGCTTGAGCATACAATGTAGTCGAATTCTGCGTTGTTCTTTCACTTATAATCCAAGCTCTATACAGAAAGCTGCCCTCCAGAGCCATCTAGGGGAATGACATAGCAGCCGAAGGTAGCAACTAGCGCTATCTGGCCGTAGAATTCAAAATCTCGTGCTACTGAAGAAAAACCCTTCGGTTTCTTCGCACTCAATATGAGAAATCTAGCTTAATACGAGATCTTATGAGATCTATGCTAATACATAAAATCCACGAATTTCGCTAAAATTAAGAAGGTGCTTTAAATTTAAACTAGCTCTTATTTGGTAGCTATACAACAGAGCTGAAACCTTGTCACTTTTGGTTATCCCGCCTGACCCGGACATAGGTGACTCAACGTCCTGGTCCGAAATCTGATCCGATTGACCCGGTCGGGGAACTTATATTTGGTATTTTTCGGCGTGGTATTTTTCCGGCCTTGGAGATAACACCTCCGATGCTGATCAATCCTTAAAAAATATTTTTTAACGCAAATAAATAATTAAAAACTCTGCTTTGTTCTCCGGGTAACCTGGCCGAAATCGGGTCAGGCCGAATCTAAAGTATAAATCCGGTGCTCAGGTGACTCTAGCTAAAACTTGATCCGAATGACTCAATTAGCCCGTTGGCCCGTTTCAGCTCTGCTATACAACCGACTATTACAAAGTGTAGAAATCGGACTTTTTCTATTATTTTAGTGCAATGCTATTGTTATAAGAGAAAATACTAAATATATGAAATATAATCCTCCATTGTATTATCATACATTAGTAGCAAGAAAATAGTGGAAACGGTTTCTAAGCAGTTCCAAACAGATGTGTCAAATTGTTTTAGGAATAAGTTTACTTATATTTCAAACGCCAAATAAATGTTAAAGTACGTTTGTAACACTGACCAGGAAAAGTGGTCTGGGGGTATTTTAGATTTTTAGATAGGGTAAAAGAGGAAAGAGGGCGTAAGTTTAGTAGAACAATGAATAAACATTTGTTTTTAGAAATTTTGTTGTTTTTAATTGGGGGGATTGGATCAGTCTGTGGGGTAAAACCAATGGGGTCACCGCTCTGAAAGAAACACTATTACTGACAGCCGATGACACCAACTGACACTATTACTGACAGTTTGGGGGACGATGACACCAACATTATTTTTTTTATTGTGTCGAATAATGTTTATGCCAAGTTTGACTCTGCTACATAAAAAGTAATGAAATTAATTTTAAAATTTACATGTTATGGAAAATAGATTGGTAACACTGACAACTGCGTTATTGGGGAACAGGAACACCACAGTAGTTTTCTATTTTGTTGAATAATACATATAATAATTTTGCTGCAGATAGGTTTCAAGGAATATATTACATTTGAAATTAAATATAATGGATTAGTATCATTGAACGTTTCACTAGTCTAGGGGCCCCGGCAGTTCTGAGCTGGTCTAGCCAAGGGGTTTCGAACGACGTATCAACATCTCTACAGCTTCTGGTTTCTGCGTTTTATTTATTTTGACCCACAGATAGACGGACTGAGCTGGATTGTGGGTTTTCTTTAGGTTAGCTACGCTTTTAAGACACCTAGATATTAGCTTTAAGCTAATAAATAATTTCCATCCCACCCCTTAGTTGACAGCACCAATGTATTTTTCTCTGATGAAGCATTAAGACAGTACTGTGTTCTTACTACCCCTCACTTTCTCCTTCTCTGAATTTCTTATAAACTTGTACAATGTGACTTTCAAGTTCTCCTATTGTGATGCAACACTTGAAACTTTCATTGCATTTGGGATGCATACGTTTCAGCGTGAAATCTAGGTGGATACTTACTTTTGGCGAAAACAGTACATAATGAGCAAGGTCTTGCTTGTGGAAGGACCTTCAAACAAGCATGCAGGACTTGCTTGTGGAAGATGGCGACCAGCACAAAATCAGTTGCCAAAAATAATATAAGGATTGAGACAAAATGGCCCTTCAAAATTGCACAGGGACCATATTACCCCTTGACTAATTACACTTTACAGCTTGATATTAGTGCATGATATGGTTGTGTTCTGAGGATATGTAGTAATTTCTGCCTATAATATAATTATGTAATATAATTACAAAGACCAGAGCCCCAGCTCTGATGATAGATATTTTAAAATATTTCCACTTTTTACAATTTTAAATTTTAAAAACTTTAAGATATATTAAAATAACTAAAATGACATTTTCTTAATGAAACATAAGTTTAGGTAATATAATCAGAGTGTATGCTATCTTATGCTTTCCAAAGACGGGGTACTGGGGTGAAACGGTCATTTGCGATATTTACGTTAATTTTCACGACACACTTGTTTGGGAAAGCATTAATGCCTAAAACCAATTTAGATTTGTAGCAAAAAGAATAAAGAATATTATACTTGAAAATCACCGACTTTTCTTGCATACCAACGTTATTTCAGTTTAATCCTTAAGGTGTCCATTATACCCCACCTTCCTCTAGATGCCTTTTGGATCACTCCTCGTGAGAAAATTAAGATGGCAGCTGAGTTATCAAGTGTAGTGTATTAGTGTTTAAATTTTTTTTGAAAGTGCAAAATAATCATAGATCCTTTTCGTAAATCAAGGGGTATCTCTTCAGGAAAATGAGAGTTACTGTATAATATGTAGTATGCTATTATAAGGACATATAATAGGATAAGAGGATATCAAACATAGATTCCTCAATTAGGCTTAACTGTACACACATGCAGCGTAATCTATACGCAAAGTATAAGTGTATTAGTTATGACAGTTTCTCGTGTATTAAGTGTTTTGTGTGTCTTGTGTGTTATGTCTAATCCAAGTAAAGATCAATATCAGGTAGAGCCAGTTCGAAATGAATCTAAAATGGTAATGTGCCAGAAAACTCTAGATCGAAAGAAGGTTACCTAGAACCTTCTTCCTCTGACTACAATAATAAACAATTAGAATTTGCGAATTCTACCAACAAAAACAAATAGAATGCAAATAAGAATAACTTAGGGTGTAGGAGTTCCAAAGAACAAGAAGATGACAAATTTACAGAAGCAATGGTTTACGTGATACAAAACCGACTAAAGTCCAAAGTGCAAAAACAAAATCTCCCTTGCACAACATAACGAAACCTATATCCTTCTCCCCTAATGACAAAGTTCAAGAAAGTGAACAGCCTAATTGTAGAGTTGACATAACTAAAACCCAACAAAGTACAACTCCTGACAAAAGTGATTCGGAGTTCCCAAGTATGAAGTAGGAATTGAAAAATAAAATAAGGAAAATGATGCTTGTCTACCTGAATAAATAAGACATCGAATAAGTAAATTAAAAATTAGTGATAGTGAAAAAAACAGAATCAGAAATCTCTTCACCTAAAAAAGTAAATACTAATATGGAATCTGATGAAAATACTTTACCCGAAAGTAAAAAAGTCCTAAAGATTATACAGGAGAGTGTATAGTAATAGCCTCAGGTAGGAAATTCAACATTACAGGTATAAGTAGAATGCAATTAAGCAACCATCTAAGTAAGCTTAACTTAAATATTCAATTAACTGTTCTATTAAAAGGCTTAATAGTAAAAGAAAAAAAACAGCATAAGACTAACATTTGTGAACACCGCGATAGGTAATTCTTTTCTAAATAATCAAGCTTTAGTAACTACCTTGGACTTTAGTGTTAGGGATCCTCAGTCACTAATTTATAGACATGGGTTAGTCTATCCGGTGGTTAGACATGTCAGGAATAGACCAGTGACGGTGCTAGCCTCCAAGAGATGGGGGGGGGGGCTCCAACAACGTGCTGAATCATACGGGGGTGCGTGACTAACAATAATGACAGAATTTTACTTATTTACCTCTTATGCTTGTTATATACTAAATTAAACCACATTTTCTTCGTTAGGTGTACTATTCTGTTCCTAGTTTTGGTAAATATCACCTACACATCAGTGAACAGAATTTCAGATTTTTAAAATGTAATATTTAATATGTAATTTTAGGTTTATAAAATGTAATAATAAATGTAAATGAAGTGGAAGCAATTTAGTATTTGTACTTAATATTTATATTCATCATGTCATGCGATATAATTCTTATGTTTACATTTACTTAAATATTTCTACACGAAAGTATGAAGGCACATACAGTTGAACAAAATGCGTCAAGATTTCCCACAGCACTGGAAGAAGAGAAACAATCACAGCAAGAAATCATAAGCATGTTTCTGTGAATTGTGAGAGCCTTCACTGCAGCAAAATTCTTCTATTTTTGTGGGAAATTGCAAAGCTGGTCAGTACTTGTTTCAAATCTAAAGCTTTTGCTAGTGTTTTCTCAATTGACAAACCAGACAAAGCATTTACCTCTAACTACCAGTTCGGTTACGTAGATAATTTTTGATTTGACTTAAACTTGAAAATGCTCTTTCACATCCAGCTGTCGATGGAAGAATACACAATGCAATGACACAAAGTTTATAAAGTTAGTGAAAAGCAATTTTGTAAATTTCAATCAGTGTAGCTAGCTCCTGAAGTGTTATTATCTTGATGTGTTTTCTCTTACACATAGCGTGGAATAGCTTTTGACAAAAGTTTCACTTCTGATTCTAAGCTGTCCAAATCACAGGCATAATGAACACCAAAAGCTTGCAATTACTTGTAGTTCAAGAAATCTTCACATCGTGGACTTAACAGCTTACACCAATTAACACGTCCCTGTTAACGGTTCTTGGAATGTTGTTATCTTCTGCAAACTTTTTCACTTCTTTAATAAGGCCTTCAAAAGCAACAGCATTTTGATCGAAGATCGTATACGTGTTACAGCAGAGACTCAACAAATGTACATGCAACAGCAAGATCACAGTCGGTTTTCTGCAAGTAATCAGAAAGAACTTTTAAGTCACGCAGAAGAACGCAAAAGAGATGGAGACAAAATAC
>JAGDQP010026403.1:0-25957 GCA_022664845.1 Lepisma saccharinum
TGAGTGCCGCTAACAGACTCGTTTCTTAGCGTCACTCATAGAACTCCTGTTCTTCGTGATATATATATGAGCTCTTGCGTAGTCGGTAGCGAGCTCGACTTCGGTGCGAGTGGTCCCGCGTTCGATTCCCGGTGGGGTCTCAAAAATTTCGGTGTTGACCCAGCATCGTAAGAACAATTGGGGACCTGCTGTGAATAAAAGACAGTGGCGATCACAGTGAGAGCTCCTATCCCTACTTGTGTGGTCAGCGTGGGAGCAGTAGACCAACTCCTCCCTTCGGGGAGACGCCTCATCCACTAGTGGATTTATTTTATATATATATATATAGCGAGAGAGAGAGAGAGAAATTACATTTACTGTAACTTCGCACGCAAGATATTTTGCGTATTTTGCTACTAAATCTTTGTAGATGATAAACGTGAATATCAACTTATTATCAGACATTTTTGGCCTAAAACATGAATATCGTGCCCCATTTTTAAGAACTGATAGAACAGGACGTTTTTTCTTGTCTTTCGTTTATAACGTCAGTGTTCTATGGAATACTCGATTCATTAAGAAAGAAATAATTACCTAGCAACCATAAGTTTCAAAGTTCATTTTCGTTTCTCCATGTTCGGTAAGTGTCTTTTCTACTGGACAATTTAAATTACACTTTTCAGTAAATTTCAACTAGTGACTTATCTAAAGTAAAGATAGTGTTAGGTTCCCTGTTTTGGTTTTTGAAATGCGACTTTCTTAAGTTTTTTTCATTATTTGCTACATACTACAAGAAATCATAAATATCTCTCCAGAGCCGAGGACATGTGATAATGTTTTCTGTTAAAGAAAAGAAAAATTCCAACCCTTGCTCGTTCCCGCACACACTCTCAGATTCACACACCGTCGACTCAACGTTAGTTGGGTGGCCTATCTTGCAGGCTTAGAGAAAAATCGTGTATAAGAAAGTCATGTGAACATAATTTTGGCCATGATAGTACATGGTCTGAGTGGTGCCAGATACATGTATTAATATTATCCAAAAGTTGATCCCAATCTCTACCCAGTGACGTGGTGTCAATGCTTAATTTGTTTAATTCAGGCTTGAGTGATACCCTCAAAAATCGTAAGTTCGTTAATATTACTCGAGTAGTGAATAATCCTAGTATTTCCTATTTTATGTTTCTTAGCAAAAAGATGTTTGGAAAAACCTGACACTGCATCGGTTTTGGATGAATCTTTCAAATTTCCTTTTAATCGTAGAGAAACATTACGTTTAGTCATACCGATATATTTGTCCTTCCACTCACAGGTTACTTCGTAAACATCGGAACTAAAGATCGGATCTACATAATAAGATTTGAATTTCGTAAGTTGTTTTTCTTAATTACACATTCCACTCAGAGGCGCAACCACTGCCCCCGCGGGCACGATACATAGGGGCCCTTTGATCAGTAGCTCAAAGTGGACACTCTCCAATTGATGATGTCAATAATCCGGACATAAAAAAAGTTTATAATTTCCCATGAACCATGCAGACCTTCTGGTCCTTTTTCTAGAGATCGAAAGCAGGAAAATAGAGGCTTTCCTATGAAATACTACACGGCAACCGATGCTAGAATGAAATTACCGGTATCGTGGTTATGTTACTCTGTTAAATTGGATGCAGCATATTGTTAACCGTGCTGGCTGTTCGCTAATAGGAGCAAAAGACCTTCAATTATTCTTGGATAAAGGGAGTTCGTGATTGGAAAGGTCAAAGTAAGAAAAGAAAGGAACACGAACAATCTATGCGTGTGTAGTTTTCTCTCAATGTAAGGCAAATACAACAATAGATGAAGAAGTGGAGAAAGAAATCCAAAGAAAGATGTTGTTTTGAAGACAAGTTCTTCATCGGCTGGTCAATATTATATTGCGACTTGCTACATCTTCTTTGCCATTGCGTGGCCACCGTGAAGGAATTGATGCAGAAAATAGGGAAAATTTCCTTTCTGAAGTTGAACTTTTGGCTGAGTTCGATCCTGTGCTAAAATCGGTTTTGGAAATGCCAAGAGGAAAAATAAAATACCTAAGTTACCAAGTGCAAGACGTGTTGATATCTGCACTCTCTAGCAAATTAGAGAATCTCATCGTAGCAAAAATTAAAGAGGCACCATTCATCTTCATTATAGTCGACTCAACTCAAGATATATGCAAAGTGCAGCAAATGGGTATTGTTATTCGTTACGTTCATGTGACTCACAACAGTTGTGACATTCCACAAGATTAGAAATTCAGAGACACTTCTCGGTTTCTTTGAAGAAGAGGATCATTCTGCAAGTGGTATTACGTGTCTTATTCAGAAAGTGTTGGAACGAAAAGGATTGTCATTAGTAAACTGTCGAGGACAAGGATATGATGGAGCCAGTGTAATGAGTGGTGCATATGCAGGGGTCCAGAAGAAGATTAAAGATATCCAACCTAGTGCAGGGTATGTTCATTGTGCTGCACATAATTTAAATCTAGTAATTAACGATGCTGTTCAATGCGTTCATGAAATACATTCATTTTTCACTGTGATCCAAGAAATTTATTCATTCTTTGCTTTCAGCATTAACAGATGGGACATCCTTGCGTCATTAACCAGTGAATCTTCAGTAACACTAAAGAAGCATGATCTCATACGTTGGACTAGTCGTTACAATTCATTATTGGCCGTGAAGCTACGATACGCTGATATTAGAAAAGTATTGGTTGAAGTCATAATGAAAAGTAACAAAACAGAAGAAAGAGAAGAAGCCTCTTGTTTGGTTAAGAAAATAGGAACTCTTGAGTTTGTATTTTGCCTTCTAATTTGTTTAGACATCTTTGGAGCTCTGAATGTAGTTAGTAAACAACTGCAACATTAGATGGCTGCCCTGGATTCTGCTACTGATTAACTTGACACAGCAAGACACCGTATAACTGAGTTAAGAAATTGCTTTAATGAAAAAGCACAAGAAGCAAAGTAGCTTGCATTGAAATGGGGTATTGAACCGAAATTTCAAGACAAACGTATTCCCGTCGCTAAGAAACATTTTGCTGAACTAGCGGAAGACCAAAGATTAAGTAATGCTGAAGCTCGCTTCCGGGTGTCTATGTTCAATGCGACTATGGACATCGTTGTACAACAAATATCACACAGATTCGATGGGACGTTGTCCATCATAAGCCTGTTTCATCCATTCAGTCCTTCTAAGTTGGCCTACGAAAAAGATGATGAAATTATTGTAGCTCCACAGAAGCTCAGACAAGCTTTTTCGGATGATTTTTGTTAGGCATTGTCACTCCAGTTAGTAGGTTTTCGTTCTGTTCTGTTAGAGGACAAAAAACAAGTGAGAACAATTAGGGAACTGGAAAACCTCCTTATAGTGAAATTCTCATATATAGCATCAAGTTACCCAGAAGTATGTAAAGCATTTCTACTATTTCTCACCATACCAGTCACAACAGCATAAGCGAAACGTTCATTTTCTAAATTGAAAATAACTAAGAATTATATTCGCAACGTTATGCGTCAGAAAAGACTGAAAGGACTTGCACTGTTAAGCATTGAAGCAGCACGGGCAAAAAGACTAGACATTGGTTCTGTGATTGATAATTTTGCTAAAGCAAAAGAAAGAAGAAAATTAATATAAAGATTTATATAGTATATAAGTAACATGTTTATACTTCATATTTTATGTGAAGAAAGTTAAAGTTGTAGCTGTGTAGTGTTGCCAACAGAAAAGAATTTTGTTATTTTTTAGTTTAAAAATATACGAAGAAAACACTGTCAATTCTTTTGAGTTTCTTTTTAAACGGCCTTGAAAGAGGAAAAAGAAGAAGAAACATTGAAAAAAATCGTTGTGCTCTTCCCGAATGTATTTGTGTTAAGCCTGATACCAAAGCATCTTGTGGTTACTTTTCAAAAAACTTTAATATTTCTTTCTTATACAAATTCTTAGTACTTTTGGTCTGTTAAAAATATTTAAAATTGCTGAGTGTTTACAAACTGAATGTGTTGTTCCGAATTGTTGGACTTCTGTGAGGAAATGTCCATTACACAAAGGAAAACAAGAAGTTGTAGATTTAGAGACCAAGTTTTCAGTTTGAAAAATTTCAAAGAAATGATTGGCGACGCGCGCGGCATCAGAGTAATCGAACTCGTATTATAAGCAAATTTCTAATTTGTAAAACATTATGAAAGTCTGTTACCGTGTGAAGAAAGGAATAGTTTTTCAACTTATTTTGTGCTGTATGATTAAAAAGAAGAAATATTAACCAAAGCAGAAACGCAAATCTTTTTATTTTAGGAACCAGCAGGTCAAACGGACGCACTACAATACGGAATGTAGTGTAAGCAAATGGGCAGACTATTTTCACATATTTTATTTGCTGGAGATCTGTCAAGTGGCATGAAAAATATGTTACTTGCGATCATTACTTTGTTCTGTCTTACAAGGAGCCCTAAGAAGAAATTTTGCGGGAGGCCCTGAAATTGAAGTTCCGCCACTGATTTCACTAATATCAAGTTGTGGTTGATTGGAAAATTGCGATCTACATTATACATCGGGAGTATTTAAAGGGAAACAAAACTTGAAAAAAATCAAATTTACTTGGTTTATATCACGTTTCATACGTCTAACATGATTGCTATATGGACTTTTATTTGAGTACGGTGTTCAGAGTGATCATTCTATCTTCATTTCTTAGGAGCAGGCTACGACTTTTATATGAAAATGTTTTGCCAAAAAGTGTAGGCTCTTCACAGTAAACTATGAGATCTCTATTTCCTAATTGTTTTTCTTTTATTTTGGCAAGAATTAGGGGAAAACAGAACCTTGAAATTGTACTTCTTAGAGATATAGCAAAAGTAAAATAAATTTATACGAAATCAATGGATCCCATTTTTTTTTAAATGATAGGAGTTCTCACTAACCTTAACGATAAGTTTATATAAAGTGGATGATAGATTTGTTTTCCTTTGTCAACTAACAAAAGAAGTACAACCAGGCATGTCACAGTAAGCAGGAAGATACAAAATTGGCAAGAGAGAACCATTTAACTTAAAACGTTGGCATAATATCTATGATATTGATATGAATGGTTTGATTTCATGATAAACATCCACCACAACTGGAAGACCTTTTCTGTTTTTAGCAATATCGAGAAGTGAATCTAAAAAGGGAGAATTATTTTTTATTTTATTATTTTTTATTGTCCTTTCCTTTCTCTCCGTTTCATTATCCACAAAAGTGTGCATATCATTGCTAAATAGATTGTAGAAACAGGCTGGAAATATTCGAAGGTTATACACAGGAAGACTCAGGAATGTGGTGTAACGTTTTGATCCTCAAATTATGCTCAAGTTTTTCTGTTAATATCATAGACTTTACTGTAGGATAGTTGTTATCTGTAGATATATCTTCGGGACGAGTCATTGAGCATATATATATATATACATGAAGAAGTCGGTCTGGTAAGCCCCTGATACGCGCAGTGCTGACCACCCAGCCGTTACTCAGGTGGACGTAGTTCCACCAAACACGGACAGATGGCGTTGGGGCAGGCTCAGGGCCTATAGGCCTGTTACGCCAGTGTTTTTTTATATATATATATATATATAAAGAAGACATCAATAACAGAAATAAAATACTGACTGAGATAATAATAGAAACAGCCAATAAAATAGCAGGCACCAGAAAGAAAAGAAAGAGCAAAATCTCAGAAGAAACTATAAACTCGTGATGGAGAAAAGAAGGGAAATGAAAAAAGAGGAAAATTACATAAAAAGGATTGAGTACATAGAACTAAATAAAACCGTAAGGAAGAAAATAAGAGAGGATGTACGAAGATATAACGAAAATCTTGTAAGAAATACAATCGAGGAGAACAAGAGTCTGAAGAAAACCAAACAGCAGCTCATGATAGGGAAAAAGCAAATAATTTGCAGTTAAGAGACCAGACGGGACCATAACACGAAATAAGGAAGAAATTATAAAAATATTTGAAAATTTCTACAGAGAATTGCACTATTCTGAAGAAGAGCTAGGAAGTAAAGACTCAGAAGAAAATGATGTAGAAGTCCCAGACGTAATGAAAGAAGAAGTGGATAAAGTACTTCGAGGGATGAAGAACGAAATATCGCCAGGAGAAGATAAACTCCCAGCAGAGATGTTTAAATGGGGAGGTGAAAAGATGAAAGAGGAACTTGTGAAATTATTCTCAATGTACCTGAGGAAGAGAGAAATACCCTCAAGTTGGAATAATGCTGTTATCATTTTGTTGTACAAGAAAGGGGACAAAGAACGCGTGGAAAACTACAGACCAATTAGTTTACTCTCGGTCCTATACAAAATGTTCGCCAAAGTTATTTTGAATCGTATTGAACGGGACTTGGATTTTAACCAGGAAAGGGAACAAGCCGGATTTCGTCGTGGATCTAGCACAATGGACCACATACAAACATTGAATGAAGTTATGAAAAGGATTAATGAATATGAACTTCCACTATGTTTAGGATTCATAGATTTCGAAAAAGCTTTCGATTCGGTTTCCTTGTCAGCAGTACTTAAATCACTTGAACATCAAGGCATCGAAAATGCATTCAAGCTACTGCGAAACATTTATTCAACTGCCACATCTGTCATTAGACTACATCAAGAAAGTGAAAAATTTAAAGAAGATTCAATTTTTCCAAAACTGTTTCCAGCGGTCCTGGAGAGTGTGTTCCAAAATTTAAACTGGGATGAATTTGGAATTAAAATTAATGGTGAATATCTTCATCACCTACGGTTCGCTGATGATCGTTCGTTCGTTCATGTTTGCTTCAAGTGTAGAAGAACTACAAACCAGAATGGAAGAACTGAATAATGATAGTTCGAAAATAGGCCTTTAAATGAATTTAAGTAAAACAAAAGTCATATACAATCAACGTACTGCAAAGAGGGAAATAAAGATTATCGGAGGGGCAATACGCATAGTTGATGAGTATGTTTACCTAGTCCAGCTCAAAACATCGAATGCTAAGTTGACTGATGAAATAAATGGAAGATGTAAAATGGCATGAAATTCGTTTGAAAGACTACACTTTGTTTTCAAAAGTAAACTACCAATGTGTCTGAATCGTAAATTTCATAATCAGTGTGTCTTACCTGTGATGATGTACGGCTGTGAAACTGGAATTCGCAAACGACTCAAAAATTGAGAGTTACACAAAGAGCAATGGAGAGATGCATGCTAGGAATAACCAGGAGAGACAGGAAGACAAGTGAATCGATTCGCGCACAAACAAAGGTAGAGGATGTAATTAGGACTGCGAAGATGAAGAAGTGTAGATGGGCCGGTCACATAGCTAGACGAACAGATGGAAGGTGGACGACTAATGAACTACATTGGATTCCTAGAGAAAATAAACGACCAAGACGACGCCCAAATGCAAGATGGGTAGATGAAATCAAGCGTTTTTCGGAAGCTGAAAATGACGGAGCTTTTATATTTTATTTATCTGTTTGCCGCCCTCTATGGGCGGCACGTTTAGGGGGCGGTAAACAGCTAAAAAAAAAGCTCCTGAAAAAGGAAGTAAACCTGCCTATTACATTGAAATTGACCTAAACGTGTTCAAAATTTCAATACCGGCGCGCAATAAAGACAATTTTTATGTTATTCCATACAACCCTAATTTCATCTTTAAAATTCAAAACAGCGATTCAAGCCAGATAGGCAGGTCTACTGCCTTACTGGAGTTAGTAATAGCGATGCCACGACAGGCTCCAGAGATGATAACAAAAGTACACTATGTGATGCGAGACAATGTTGTGGTCAGTCGTATTGTTTGGCTAAAAACAATGGAAAGGGTGGCAAAAGGGCGATGGGAAGAGCGTCAAAATTTAACTTTGCCCCCTATAGGAAAATTTCTAGATTCAGCACTGCTCTGTAAGATCTAACATCCAATATATTGGTGTGTCTTCGTCTATCTACTAATACGTGATCGATCTGGTTGAGCGTTTTGCCATCCGGAGATACCCATGTGTATTTCTGTATGTCTTTGTGCTGGAAGTATGTGCTCTTTACTAGTAGGTATTTCGAGATCGCGAAAGTTATCAGTCTTTCTCTATTGTTGTTGGTCTTCTCGTGAAGGCTGTATTTGCCTATAGTAGGTCTATATTTTTTCTCCCTCCCTATCTTTCGTCCCACCCTATCACCCAACACAATTTTCGTATTATATTTCGGTATTCGGTCAAACAACCTTTCTAGCTCCTCGTAAAATGTATCTTTGTCGTTATCATTAGACACCTCGGTCGGAACATAGACATTTATTAACACCGTGTTACACCATCGGGTACGTATCATAAAGTACGATAGTCACTCTATATTCTGAACCGCCGGAAAGATACTGTTCTTAATGAGGAATCCTGTTCCGAAATCGTGAGACTGTGTTCCTCCATAGTGGAAAGTGTACACACACTTACACACTGTACAGTTGTTAATTGTTCCACGCGCTATATAGCAGTCAACTGTTCTCCAAACGATGCGTCGTCCGCTACGTGTCGCTACTGTCGTCCTAGTCTCTTGTTCTATCCAAGTGTGTGCGTCTCTCCTCCTGTACATAAAGTCTACGGTATTAATATCCAAATATCGCAAGTACTCTTTATATATTAGTGGTTAAGTGTGTGTGTTCGCCTATGGAACAATAAGCTGTAAGTACCCTTCCTTCTTACCATAAATTTACCTTTAATTGCCTTCCCGGCTTTCCTTTGTGTTATTGATATATATATATATATATATATATATATATATAACATGGTAAAAAGGTAGAAAAAAGATACATAGTAGAAAGCTGAGAGAGGAACTTCGCAAACACAATAAAAAAGTGGCAACGTTTCGCAAAAGCGTTTTCACATGATAGAAGAGGAAAAAGAATAGAGCAGACTGGTGCGGAACTAGGACTAAGACGCCATGTTGCCAAATGCTTTTGCGAAACGTTGCCAGTTTTCGATTGTGTTTGTGAAATTCCTGTCTCATCTTTCTACTATCTAAGTATCTTTTTTCCTACTTTGTTTACCATCTTTACGACGTCCAAATGCAAGATGGGTAGATGAAATCAAGCGTTTTTCAGGAACTACATGGATGAGGATAGCAGCATACCGAGATGTGTGCGGAAAGAAAAGGGAGATGCCTTCATCTAGCAGTGGATAGAAAATGGCTGAATATGATATAGTGTATATGGAATATATTGCTTCATGACAGTGAGTCTGGTACTAGTTTATTCTTCTTTAATTAGAAAATGAAAAAGAAATACTCTGGCATTATTATACTGTTACAGTAACGCTAGTCTGAATAAAAATCTACAAGTCGTAAATGCTTCTCATTACATTTAATTTTCTGTACTAAGTTGTGTTTTGGATGCTATATAATAATACAATTAAATCGGTGAGAATCAAAGGAAATTAACTACACTTTTACGTCAAATGAACTTTCTGACTGATCTTTCTTTCAGATAGGGAGAGAGACAACACTCAGAGAAAATTTGGATTGCTTTCTGAATTTAAAATTTCTTCTTCTGATCCAAATTATTTTTTTTTTTTAATTTTCTTTCTTTAAATTTAACTAACAAGTTTTGACCTATGCCCATCTCGTCTCAAGGATGACATCCCTCTACGATCACTCTTTCCGAAGCAGATAATGGCCAGAGCCTTAATTGAGGTACCTCCTCGGTAAAGCTGAGGAAAACATGGTAAAGCTAAGGAAAACTATGGAGAAACTCAATTAGAGTGGCAGACAGCAAGACTTGAACCTGCGTGGCTCCTTGGCGATATGAAGTCCGCGGTGTTCACGGTGGTTGAATTCCTGTTCCAGCTATTGAAAATCCTAAGAAAACACACACACACACACTGTCAAGAAACTAGAGAACCTTCAAGCCAATATTGCTTCCATGATTATAACAATAGCTCTCAGCTACATCAATAGAAAATAGACAAAGAATAATCATCCAAGGACAATTTACTATCCACGATATCTACCCTATTTTTCTTAAGAAAACATTTAATTTCTACGTTATCTGTTTTGAAAGTGAAAATTTAATTTGATGAGTCTTTAGTTATTTTTTTTATGTTTTATCAAGTAAACTCTTATGTAAGAAGATTTTTTAACAAAGAAATAAAACTTTTTGAATCATTACGTATTTTTTTTAAAAAACCTTACTTTATCAAAACCTTTAGCATCCAGCTCTACATTTCTTGGTGGGGTTTGGCTTCCATCACCAGACGCCTCCATTCTTTTCTATTCCTTGTCTTTTCCTTTCATCATTTCACTCCCATTGTCTTTAGATCTTTCAATATTTCATACATACATCTGGATTTTAGTCTGCCTCTTTTCCTTTCTGAGAGTATCCTTTCATATAGTATTTTCTTTGAGTCTATCTTCTTCCAGCCTCATTACATGGCCTAATTATCTCACTCTTTACACTTTTATAAATGTGACTATAGTGTATCTTCATTTTCCAAGACATTATTAATTTCTTCGTTATTCCGTATTTCCTATATCTCATTCCTTTGGATTGACCCATAAATTTTACGAATTATCTTCCTTCCAAATGTCTTTGAACTTGCTTCATTCTCTTTTGTTAGTGTCCAAATTTCTGCTCCATATGTAACAATTGACCTTATCAATGTTTAATAGATTTTCAATTTTGACTTCCTGTCTATCAGTTTGCTTTTCAGTAGCTGTATATTCGCGTAGTAAGCTTTGTTACCTGCTTGTATACGTTCCTGGATCGTGTTTGATATTTTGTTCTGATTATCAATTAGAAATCCCAAATATTTGAATGATTTTACACACTCAAAATTCCCTTTTTTTTATTCCTATTGTTAGGCTATTTTTATTTCTTTTGTTTTCTTTAGGTGTTATTATCATGTACATCGTTTTCTGTGTATTATCCTATTTTATTTGCTAACTTATCTAAACTTTCATATATCCTCTTCAGTTCATTTTTACTTCTTGACATTATCTTTACATCATCTGCGTAAGCGCAGATCTGGCTAGATTTATAGATTGACACTCCTTTATCAACTTTCTGAATTGCTCTGCGTAAGGCTAATATATATAATGTTTACAACCCATCCCTTTTATATATATGAACTCTTCTCCTGTTTGATGTTCTATTCATACTTTGGCTGTAGTTTCTTCTAAGGCCATACTCACCAAACTGATCAATTTCGCTGGTATCTTATAATATTCCAGAACTTGTATCAATTTGTGCCTATTTACGCTATCAAAAGCCTGCATGTAGTCAATAAATAAAATATGTAAGTCTATTCCATGCTCATAACATTTCTCTATTATCTGTTTCATGATAATTGGTCTGTTGTTAATCTGTTCTTCCTAAAGTCACATTGGTATTTCCCAATTACGTTTTCAGTATATTTCTGGATTCTTTCGTTAAATATCTCTGTGAGTATGTTGCATGCGACACTTAACAGCATGTAATTTGAACAATCTGTAATATCTCCTTTCTTGTCTATAGGGCATTATGTTCCTATTTTCCACTGGTTTGGCATCTCTTCCTCTTGCCATATCTGTTTTATTATTTTCCCTATTTCTGCTTTTGCTTCAGGGCCTCGCACGTATACAAACTTTAGTTTTGCGAGGGGTCCAAGGGCTTCCGCGGGAAAGGGAGTCCAAGGTGTGTGTCAGCATGAAATGTATATTAATTATGTATAATTACGCCTGAAGTTATACTAATTTTCCATAAAACTTTGAGTTTTGGGGGAGTTCCGGACCCCTCTCCCCCTTAATACGTCCCTTGGCCCTGCGTATTTTAATAATCTGGCCATTATTCCATCTTCTCCTGGTGCTTTGTAACTTTTTTTTGTTTCTTGATTATCTCCTCTATTTCTGTCTCCGATTGCGGTGGTACTTCTCCATCTTAATTTTGGTCTCTCCTTTTTGTTTTCTCCTGTACCAGCCTTTCAGTTACCATTTCTCTTTACCTCTTCTTCTTCTTCTTCAACCTGTGAATTCAGCTTCTCTTGGTATTGTTTCAAGGGGGTCAATTAATACAAATTCAGGAGGGACACCGCCCCCACATACATCTTTATTTTCTGTAGTACATATGCTGCTAAATACATAAGGCCCAATAAAATCTTTACACATTCTCTTCCAGATAATTCGTTGCCAGTGTTTGTATTTCAATCATTACCTTTCTCGTTTCCTTGCATTCATTCCGCTCAGTTGTTTGACAACAAAATGTTCAAAATGTTAGCTTACTGTAAGATCCTGCTTGTGGGCAAATATCCTGTCCAAAATACTTGTGAGTCTTTCCATAAATAGATCTGCTGGATCATGTTTCCTCTTCTTCCCTCGGTGAGGCTTATCAAATGATTTTTGACTAATTGTTCATGAAGTACTCGCAGATGTCAACGTACAAAGGTATTGTAATTCCACATCCTCCTCCTACAGATTCAAATCTTCTTGTCTTTCAAGGAAATGGAGAACACAGAGCGGAAGTGGGCATGTGATTTCATCTGACGATCAGTGTTTAAAAAAGTATACAGAATTGGTGCGCGCCACGGCCACTACTCATTAGATTTGGCCACCTGGAGTCACACTTGGTGACCAATTTTAGCTACTAGTTCTTTGCTCTAAATTGTTCTAATTTCGGCGTTCTGGTTTGAAAACCATTCCTGGGAAATAAGAAAAGTATAAAACGGAGGACTGTTTTACCGTTCTTTTATTTGCATTTAGTAATTCATCCTAGTTCGCGGCTAATTTCAGTATAATGGTGCATTATTATGTAGGATTATTATGTAACATGCATGTAATTTATGTTTAACGTCAATAAAAATAATATAGTATGAGCCCACCAGTGATTACAATTCTTTTTACAGTGGCCTCATTGGCTACAAAATTTTAGAGAACTTTTTAAACACTGCTGATGATAACTGAATTAAAGAGTATGGCATCAAAATTCACTTTACGTGTCATGCTCACAGAGAATTTGCACTGCTTTCCAATAGTGGCCTCCTAAAACATAGGCCAACAGGGCAACCATTCTCATTCAATGGTGGATCTGATTTCAGTATGTAAGTGATTCTCTGATGTCTCTTTCTGGATTTGTTTAAAATTGATTCATCAACTGACATTCGCGTATTTTATGTTTGCTCTTTAATAGGCGTTTGGATAGCCCTGTTTTCTCCTATTTGTTCTGCGAATTTAAACTAGTTCGAAAACTCTTTCATGTATATTTTGTTTGTTTGTTCTATGTATTTTTCCGCATTCCTTTGTACATACTTGAGTTATTAAATCTTACTCACTCTCTTTTGTTTTATGCCAAGTAATCGCTAGTTTTACACATGGGTATCTCCGGACGGCAAAACTCTCAACCAGATCGATCACGTCTTAGTAGACAGACGAAGACACAACAACATAATGGACGTTAGGTCGTACAGAGGAGCGGAAGGTGACACCGACCATCAATTAGTGATCACAAAAGTAAGGGAAAAGTTATGCATCGCGAACAGAGAAAGCAAGGGATCAAAACAACTAAAATTCGAAGTGAAACGATTAAATAATCCGAGCATTAAAGCAGATTGCCAACTCGAACTCTCAAATAGGTTCGAAATCCTAGCCGACTCGAGTAATAATAATGATGATATTAATAATGAAATGGATGTAAGTAAGATGTGGGAGGCAATTCGTGAAACAATTAAGAGCACAGCGAAGGAATGCGTAGGTGAGAAGAAACAACAGAAAAACAAACCTTGGTTTGATGAAAAATGCCTTAAGCTTCATGAGGAATGAAAACAAGCAAGGCAACGATGGTTAAGTAATAAAAGCGAAGCAAATACCAACCACTACAGTAACGCGAAACGAAAAACCACTCGGTGGTTCACAAACAAAAAACGAGAATATATGACGCAGAAGATTGAGGAAAACGGGAAGACAAATAACATACGAGATCTATACAAAAGGGTAAACTCGTTAAGAAAAGGTTACCAGCCGAGGCTAGGAATGATTAGAAATGAACGTGGAGATCTTCAGGCTGATCGGACTAAAATTGTCAATGTGTGGAAAAGTTATTTCAACAAACTTCTTCTTAATGTACACAAGGGGAAACAAACAGAGGAATTCGAAATCTATACCGCAGAACCGTGGATTCCCGAACCTAGCGAGATCGAGATCGAAATGTCGGTAAAGAAATTGAAAAATTTCAAATCACCAGGAATAAACAATATTCCAGCCGAATTAATCAAAGCAAAGGAACGGCACTAATCAAGGAACTACGTAAATTGATAAGTGCTATATGGAGAAAGGAGTAGCTCCCAATGGAATGGAAAACATCAATAATAGTTCCGATTTACAAAAAAGGTGATAAATCGGACTGTAATAATTAGATCGGAATCTCGTTACTTCCAACCTGTTACAAGGTATTAAGTAATATTCTGTTAACACGCCTAAGTGTAGACGTAGATGACATAATTGGAGATCACCAATGTGGATTTAGAAGAAATAGATCCACGTTGGACCAGATTTTTGCCTTGAGACAAATTTTGGAGAAGAAATGGGAATACAATGGGAGGGTTCATAAGCTATTCATTGATTTTAAGAAAGCATATGATTCTATCTAAAGGGAAAAGTTATTCAGTATCCTGATACGATTTAGAATTTCGAAAAAATTGGTGCAACTAATGAAGATGTATCTCAACGACCCCACAAGTAGAGTACGGATAGGTAATAATATGTCAGACAGTTTCAAGATTCGTAATGGATTGAAACAAGGCGATGCCTTGTCCCCACTACTGTTTAACTTTGCGTTAGAATATGCGATTTTAAAAATTAAAGGGGACAAAAAGGGACTATCATTGAATAGTTTGAATCAACTGTTTGTATACGTGGGTGATGTAGATTTAATAGGGGACGACATGCACTACAAAGCAACACCGATGTCTTAGTACAAGCGTGAGATGAGATAGGTCTACAGGTAAACATAGATAAAACAAAATACATGATAACATGGAAACACAGGAAATGAAGGAAATAAAAACATAAGAATTAAGGATGAGGTCATAGCGAAAGTAAACAAATTTAAATACTTGGGAGTATACGTAAGAAGCAAAAATGAGATCACGTAAGAAATAAAAAAAGTCACTTAGTATCGGGCAAAGCATGTTTCTATTTTCTCCAAAAACTTCTATCATCGCGATTAATATCAAGGAAATTGAAAATGAAAATATATTGAACGGTTCTTCTGCCGTTAATACTTTAATGTTGCGAAAGTTGGAGTACGACCGTAGGAGATGAACATAAATTACGTATATTTTTGTTGCGATCGCAATTGAGTCAAGTAATACTTGGGGCACGGCAGGCCCTAATTTTATTAAAGAAGTTGGTCGGCGAATACAGATCGTTTCAGGTGATGCTCGCTCGACCACATTCCTAATCCAGCGCCTCAGTATCGCAATTCAGCGAGGGAATGTATCTTCTATTCTTGGTACGTTGCCTCCTGGGAAGGCATTAGACGAGATTTTCCTGCTTTAAAGGGTTTTTTTTTTTTTTTTTTTTTTTTTTTTTTTTTTTTTTTTTTAGATTTTGTTTAAATACAATTGTTATTTTATTCTTTGATATAACTCGAGCTAGCATTTTTGTAATCTGCCACAACGTTTATGAATTATAATATAGTGAAGATCACGTTTGTTAAGAACAGATTCACTTTTAAGTTGTAATCGCTTTCTTCTGACATGAGAACTAATTAACTATATATATCAATTAAAAAAAAAAAAAATACGTGTATTTGAAAATAAGGTTTTGAAAAAGATATACTGGCCGAAACGCGACGAGATGACTGGAGAGTAGAGAAGACTGCATAATGAAGAACTCCATGGACTGTACGATTCACCAGATGTAAAAATAATGAAATCGCGAGGACTAAGGTGTTCAGGCGGTGTAGCTCGGATGGGGGAAAAAAAGAAGATTATGTTCTATCCTGGCTGGAAGGTCGGATGGAAAGAGGCCATTGGGAAGACCGAGACGTCGTTGGGAGGACAATATTAAAAGGGATCTTCGAGAAGTAGGTTTTCTTGATGAAAACGCTTGATTTTCCTCAGGATAGAGTCCAATGGCGAATATTTGTTACTACGGCGATGAACTTGCGAGTTCCATAAGCCATAGAGTTAGTTAGTTATTGGCTAGTTTTAATGCGTAATTTTGTTGCGAGTTTAATTTTGTAAGTTACTTACCAAATTATTTGCCTGATACAAGTTGCACGTTACAAAATAATAATAATAATAAATAAGATAAAAAGGTAAAGGAGAAGTTGGATAACTCAGGTATCGATAAAGAAATGTATGAATATGGAAAGAAATAGATGGGAGAAACAAAACGAAACATGCATGGATGAGTTTATGAAGATAATTTAAATATAGAAAACAAACAGTTTATTACATAACTTCTAACAAGCTGAGAATTATGAAGGAATCGGTTATATCGTTTAATCATAAAAAACCGTTGAAGTCAATTTTGGCTGATGCTATTGGAGACCACTCTTGCAAAACAATGCCGTCTCTGTGCACCGCGACACTTCAAAGTAAACTTTGACATCATATTTTTCTTTACATTTAACCGTCACCAGGTGACGTCACAACCCCACTTCCGATCATGTGGTTCACCTAGTCGTCAGTACGCTTCTGACCTTACTCCTGTTTAATCTTTCTCTTCTGAAAGTGAGTGTCGTCACTCGACGAAGTCCAGTAGACTTTTCGAAATATTGTGGATTCTTTCACTCCTTAGATGCACAATGGTGAGACATGGTATATTGTTTTTAATACTCTCAAAGAAGGTTAATGAGGAACAGATTTAATCATGCGCACATATTACAACAATCTATCTGATAGATTATAATTGGGGTTGGAGGAACACACCGACAATACAAAAATTCTTTAAACCTAAAAAGAAAATGAATAATTTCTCAGTTTCATTCCAGCTAAGTATGCATCACTTCAAATAGCATGCCGAATAGTTATAACGTTTGCAGAAAAATAAGCTTTATATCCATTTAGAGCGTATCGCAGTATGCGTTTCATTAATTCCATACCTGTTAACAATGTTTCTCATATTATAGAACTGCCTCCCGACCATCGTTCATTTGCAATACAAAGCTGTAACGAGAACTGTAATTCCTTTTGTTAGGCAACCACCAAAAACATAACGTAGGACATTGAAGATGACAAAATATAGATGGATAATGGTACTAGATAATGCACCTTAAAGAAGCTGTGATCCACTAATTACGATTGCTGACTTCGGATAAGCATTAGGGAGATCCACTAACTCCACCCATTATAAGGGTTTCTTAGTTTTCTCAAACGAATGCCGAGATGGGACTATCCCACTACCCTCTCTATCCACATCAATGGCCACATTCTGGTTACAAGTGAATGGGTTGAATCCCCATTGCCCAAGAATGCACATCGGATCTGCGTTACAAGGTTACAAGCGGAAGCGCTGGTTGTAGTTTCTGCTGGCAGAGGTGGTGGAATTCAGGCGTTATTCTGAAAGGCAAACGAGAAATCAAGTGTATTCGAGTAGTGACAGGGATGGGAACTCAGGTAGTATAAACATTGCATGTGATTGGTTGGTTTTATGTAAACGGAATTGGTTGTATGTTTCCAAGTGATGTCCACATCAAGGAAACTGGCTTTTTTGTTTTAAATGAACCAGGTGAATTGGTCAACACGGAACTGGCTCAGTTGTTCTAGGAACGTGTTGAGACTAGCTTCACCATCTGGCCATAGCGTCAAAATATTTTCTAGGAACTGGGTCCAAAGTAGTGCAGTCGAGGGCTGTATTTGTAGGAAATCTTGATTAAGCTTGTCCATGAACAGGTTAGCATAGGAAGGCGCCATTTTAGTACTCATGGTTCTATCTCGGATTTGAAGGAAGCGTTTGTTGTCGAAAGGGAAGTTGTTACGGGTAAAACTAGGTTATTGTTATATATGGGACTTAGGTCTCTGAGTGAGGAAGAATTCCAAAGCTGCTTGGCTATGAATATCAAGAATGTTGGTGTACAAGGAAGTAACATCTATAGTAACAAGCAGTATATCGGAAGGGAGAGGAGGTAATTTATGGATTATTTCTAGAAAATGGTAGATGTCAAGTATGTAGATAGGCATCACTCCATCATGTGGCTAAAGGAAGGAGAAACAAGAGCGAATATAATTTCAATACGGGAATTATAGCAAGCTATAATGGATTTG
This sequence comes from Lepisma saccharinum, assembly GCA_022664845.1. Taxonomy (NCBI): domain Eukaryota; kingdom Metazoa; phylum Arthropoda; class Insecta; order Zygentoma; family Lepismatidae; genus Lepisma; species Lepisma saccharinum. The sequence goes on from JAGDQP010026403.1 coordinate 18,231, forward strand.
CCTGAGACGTTTGTGGATTTTTGGTAACAGACAGAATGTAGGAGTGCATGGACCTTTAATAGCAACAAATTTGAAATTTTTCAGTTGATGAGTGTAGGTGAGTCTGTGGTGGTGATTTGTAGTTGCTGGATTCAGACAGTTGTCGATAAGCCTACCGAATGTAGAAAGAATTGTCCAAGACTACTCCACTTATCCTACATTTTCCATCTTTCTGTAGCAGTCCGCAGAACACAATTTTTATTTTGCTGTTTAGATTGTACAATTATCTGCACTTGCAATGTTATCAGTTGAGTGAGTTTTCTTACGGGATTGAAAGACTTCAACAATAAAGTCATCGGAAAGTATGTTAGAAGCAAGGACAGTATATAAACTGACCATATTACATATGACTGTAATATGGTCAGTTTTACAGCTCAAAAAATTAGCTCTGTCAGATTTCGTGTTCTTTGTTGTAGGAATTAATTTAGTTCAGAATCAAAATAGAACTGCATCTCATGCATATCTGGTGGTGAAATAAGCTGTGACCGTTTCGAGATATGGAACTGGAGGAGACTGAACAAATGGACTGAGTACAAGCATTGATTACTTAGCAAAGAAGGGCGATTCTAGAAATGATAAACCAAAACTAGGAAGATCGATGCCATTCTGACAGAGTTATTTAAGAAACAAGTTAGGCGGAGACCAGTTGTTGGGACGGTGCACACGTGTTACCGCCAAACCTCAGCAACGAGCATCCTATATGGATGATCAATGTTCCGTTGGAAACATTGGAACGAGATCTTTCCAACGACACCTGAAACACTTTTAGAAACTTATTTTGATTTTGATTTTCCCTTGAATCTTAACTTTTCTGAAAAATTACTAAAAAAAAATGTTTAGTTTCTGTTGAGGTTTTTTGTTTGTTTGTTTGTATTTCAAGTTTTATTTTGCAAATCTTTCTTCAACATCAGTTCAATTACGTATATTTTTTTTCTGTGACTTAGTTTTTGATGGAAAAGACGGTAAAAGTCAAAGTTGAAACAAAAATCTAAAACTTGAGGTTTTTTTTAAACTTAAAATCCGAATTCCGGGTTGTAAAAGATTTTCTGTATTCGAAGGTTCAATGACCATATTTTGAAAATTAGCCAAATCTGCAGAATAATGTGATGAACACTTCCTGTGACAAAGTTTTTAAAAGGGTCACTTCTACAATCGACCGCTAAACTTCTAGTCAGCGCTACGTTGAGACCAAGTCTGATTTTGGCCAATGAGAGTACGCAACATGAGAGTAGGCCTCAACGTAGTGTTGACTAGAAGTTTAGCGGTCGATTGTAGAACTGACCCTAATGCATCTCCTCTTGGTTATAAGTGAGGCCAAATGTGTTTTCCATAGCAAATTAGGAGCAATTGGAGTAATTACCCTGCATCGTGGAATGAGGTACCATTAATAATGCTGCTACTTAAAAACCAATTTTCATTTCGTTGGATATTACTTGCAAAAGTGTTCTTTGATTAGTTAATGTAACAAGTGATTCACTGACTCCATTTAGTAGAGAAAAGTTTGTGATTATTAACATACAACATTCTCCGTGAGTAGTAGTTGAAATAGACTATTAAGACAGAAGAAAAAAGGTTTTTTTTTTTTTACTTTTTATTTGAGTTTTAAAACAAGTACAATTTTAATTCAGTTATTTAAAAAAACCAAAAAATGTTTCCAATACATTATTTGAAGCTGGAATACAAACATAATAAGTGAATGAAAAGATAATAAGGAGAATAATAATAACTGAATAATTAAAGTGAAAACATTAATTGAAATAAGGAATGAAAGATAAGAACAAAAGGATATGATAATTGAAAAATTAACGGAAAATAAGAACATAAAATAAAGCAAAATGCAAAATAAAATATCTCCCTTCAACATTTTTTTTTCGAAAAAGAATCCATGAATGGTGTATCAATTCAGTTATTGTTGTTGCTATGTCCAAACGATCCAGAATAATTTTAGATCCAAGGAATCTTTCTATGCTTTTCTAAAACTGCATGCTATTTCTTCTAAGCCAACTGGATTTAACAATAATTTATACCAGGCTGGGATCCCCGAGGAAACAGGAACGATTTTACAAGGATCTTCTATTGCGCATATAATAGAAAAGAGCACCAGCACCAAGCGTTGCTGCTACTATAATGATTCTTCGTCTTCTTGTTGTTCTTTGTTGTTGTTGTTGTTGTTGTTGTTGTAGTTGTTCAGTTGATGATGGTTCCACATTTGATTGTTCTGCGTCATCTTCTGGTTCAGTTGGTGGTGGAGGTACTGTTGAAGCAATGTGCGGACAACCTATTTTCAACAACAGTTGATTTCTTGTGTTTTTGTAACGCTTTAACACCCTTCTTTCTTGTTTTAAATTGTGGTACGCGTCTCGCAAGCTCTGATCTAAAAATTCATTCTCATTTTCATTGACTGCTTGTACCACAAACGGAAGCATAGTTGTTTTGTTGGAAGAACTACTTAATGTGAGACATTTGATTTCCTCTTCTTTTGCTTCGATCAAACTCTCGTCGCTTTCCATGATGCTTTTCCAATACGCAATCTGACGAAGAGTTTTAGTGATTTTCTTTTGGTTGATTTTCCATAAGGTCCTTAACGTTTCCGGCGTTCCTGCAGGGAGCTCTACATCCTGAGTGGTTGAAGGAAGATAGATCTCGTCATCACTGCCAATCGTTATACCAGAGGGAGTCCAGAGTCGTGGCCCAAGTCGTCTTCGGCAAAGTATGCAGAACCGTCCGGGAAAGCAGGTGCAGAGATCCATTTCGCAAAGATTACTCACTGTATTGATAGCTTCTATTTGGCACAGAATAACTCAATTTCGCTTTGTTTCTTCTCTCACTGGACTGCAACAAACTTTCTTCTCTGCACACTTGTTGAATGGCATTGAAGGAAAGAAACGAAAAACTTAATATTCGTTTTAAAAGTCCCCAGTGCCATTAAAATTCCACTTGAAAAATATGCTTTCCCTGTAGCATACTCCAACATAATTATAAGATACAACAAAGCATGTTGTAAAAACCAAATTGGAAATTGTCTTATTGTAAGACATTATGTATTTTATTAGTGTTCTAAACAGGCACTGTCAAATATCAACTTTTTACGCAAGTAACAATTAGTATCCTATGAATGAAGACTGTCAACAAACACTTCAAAGTTTCAGTCTTTAGATAATATATCACAGTCAAATAAGCGGTGTAAAATGGAACAAACGAAAAATAACTTGTTAATAAAATTCACTTTCTTCATCACGGAGGGCACACAATATCATACATGTAGACTTACAAATATATAAAGTTCCACTTGTTGGCTCGATCCAGAAACTCTCAGCCTGTTTCTTGCTGTGGCACAACTTCTTGATTGAACAGAACAAACTATTATGTTGAATAAACGTACTACAAAAATGGATTATTTAAAAAAAAAATGGAAGGGACATTTAATGTGTATGTTCCCATAGTAGAATAATTATTCCCTTCTGTCTTCATAATGAGGCAGGTACACTTCTTTCTACAATTGGAAACCCGAATTTCTTATAAAAATCAATGGCTTCATTGTTGACGTGGACATGTGGAAATATGCTGTCAAAATTGTCAACATGCTGTATCATCTTTGTGCCAATCCCTACGGATATAAGCATCCTAATGTCGTCATATACAAACATCTTGAATTCTCGGAAGTATCTACTCTGCAGCAAACGGGTCAAACAACATTGTCGTTGTAATAAGATAACTTAGCAAATTCTCCAGCTTCCAGAACATCCTTGTAGAACTTGCCATTATATAGGATACCGGGAAAACAACTTGATTTCAACATTTCCACTGCTTGATGTTATCAAGCTTTCTATCTTCGACTTTGTCATCTCGTGCACCTCGACACAGTGTGGAACAAGTCACGATGAGCTCCTGCACGCGATAAACGTGTCCATCCACACATAATTTCGTTTCAGCTGAATGCAGCCGATTCTCCATCAACTGAGCAATTTTCCTAATATCGGGTCTTGTTTCTGCGCATGCGCACACGGACTTTATTTTTACTGCATCTCTCATCAATAGTTTTTATGTATTTTATTTGCATCAATGTCCTTGAAAATGCTTTGAATACTTTGTATGTTTTGATGATTTCCTGCACGTGCATTCACCAATCACTTCAGATTCTTCCTTTCCTCATCTCCTCTAAACGCAGCGCATATCGGTTAACGCCTCCAATGTGATAAAATACAAGTTTCCTGCAATACTCTTACTGATTTCAGGACAGGTCGAAAAGCCTCAATTCAGCTTGACATCATCATTACTGAATTTCTTCCACATCACGTCGATAAACTTCACGTTATACATTCCCAATGGATGTGTCTTGTAGAGAAATCGCCGCTGGATTCTCGTGCTCCCAGAAACGACCACTGGTATGGACATGGGTTCACCAATTTCCTAAAGATTAATACGGCACGAGTCCACATTTTACAAATATTTAACAAATGGGAACAATTGTAACGATATTGTACGCATTACATTTGTCCCAAAAAATGTGGACTCTATATCAAATTGTCGTGTTCATAACTACATCGAACACGACAATTAAATGGTTTGTTTGTTTTTCTAAATGACTGGAATTATATTTCCATTGTTGAGTAATATTATCAAAACTTAAATAAATTGAATACATGTGTGTCAAACAATGATGTATGAATATTAGGACAAATCTTCTATGCCGTTCAACATATCCGCACCCAAATTTGCAAATCCGCCCCCAATTTCAATTTTGTCCGATTAGTTTTTTTTTTTAATTTCCTTAGTAGCAGTTTGAGTAATTTTTATCGGTGCCTTTTGATGCGGATTTCTCGTTAAATGGCCAAGGGATCCTATCGATGTCCTCCCATGAAACTTTCTGCTACTCCAGACAAACCACAATTTTCTGCTTTCACATGCTACTTTTATACACCGATATTTTTCAACACGTTCTTTCGTCCTAAAAAATATATTTTTATAGGTTAGGTGGTTCAAAGAAAGATGCCTTTCTTACAATTTTCTTTTTTTTTTTTTAGTAAAGAAAATACATATAGTCGTGATCAATCAAGAAGTTTTGATAATAATATGTTAAATATTTTCGAGATTCGCAGAGGATTTGAAACAACGTGATTAATGCCTCGTATCCAGTGGCGTAACTACATTTTTTGGGCCCCCCGCAAGCGAACACCTAAGGTCCCCCTCCGCCAAACAAAATTTTCGCTTCTTGAATGGTATGAATGGTAACAGTAGCGTCTCGTGCTTCAGATGTTAGGTGGTGTACAACATGTCTTATTATTATTATAACAAAAATAATACCACATGCTGTAGACACAATTGGAGATTAATGTCCTAAAGATTTACCTAATTATGCACAAAGTTCGCACATATTTCTCAAACTAATTTAGTAGGAAATTTAATGTACAACATCCACAAAATGTCGAAAAGAAATTCATAAAGCCAATGCGCTTCTTATGTAAATCCAACTAAATATAATTCTAGGATATACCAAATATTAAAAGAATACTTATCTACTTGCAGAGCAAGACCATTGTTCTGTCCTTGCTTCTAATATACTTGCCGATGACTTCATTGTTGAAGTCTTTCAATCCCGTAAGAAAACTCGCTCAACTGATAACATTGCAAGTACAGATAATTGTACAATCTAAACAGCAAAATAAAAATTGTGTTCTGCGGACAGCTACAGAAAGATGGAAAATGTAGGATAAGTGGAGTAGTTGGAGGAAACTTATCTTCACTGCAAGCATCAATTGACTGTTTTTTACCCCAAAACGATGTAATTTTTAAGTTAGTTTTACGAATATTTTCTTCCTGTAGCCGCCTTTTTTTCTTTTCGGAGCACCATTCTCACTCATTATGAATCTGAATCAGAGGAAGTAATCTGAACTGTAAATAAGTAATATGTAAAACAACTGGAGAACTTCTTCACTCACTCCGACCGAAGATGAAATAGAATATACCACACACACCATACACGGAATGACGGAAGTACTGTTGATTGATCGCTACACAAAAAGCACACGTTCTCTAATGGTGAAGTGCACTTTTTCCTTCTAGGTCTACAAAACGCACATACACTCAAATGTTTGTACGCACACTCCGTACACGTAATTTAATGTTCTGTTGTACACAGCCTGCCTTTAATGCCAATTAAATCATTTACGAATTATTCGTTAGAGCTCTGGTTTGAATACAATTAATGTGTTGTTCTTTAATTGTACACACACGAAAGAGAATAAATCCGGGTTTCGTCCACTTGTCAACACGTGTCAAACTGAACTCTCGAGCGTGATTGATTCTGAGTCGTCACAAACACTGTCTGCCATCCAAAAATCAAGGGGGACGGAATGTTAATAATAATAAAAGAGGGGTAAAACTGTGCCTTTTTCGGTAAAACTCAATGATTCTATAGTAACACACACACATTTTACAACTTCAAACGATTGAGAAACAAGCTTTGCTGTCAATGGAAAAATCGTCCCTACGTCACACCCAATTCCAAATTTTCCTTCCCTTCCCCTTTCCCATCACCAAACACACACCATCAACTTGAAAATACTGGCAAATCTCTGGATATCGGCCACCATCTAAAACCCAACCATTCTTTATACTCTGAAGTGAATTGGTGTTTGGGAATGAGTTCGAAACAAGTCTCCAATTGTTTGTCACACCAAACTAAGGGTCACTGGAAAACACACACACACACACGAAAAGAGAGAAAAAAGAGAGAGGATGGGGAAGATAGAAAGAAAAAATAAGACAAAAACGATAGCATTCATTTTAATGGTGTATGTAACATGTGTCCATAACATTGCATGCAATTTAAAAAGCTCTAAGGATTAATAATTATGTCATGTACGGTATAAGGATCTTAGTTGAAATATTCATTCAAGTACGCTCTAGGCTCCGGTTTATCAAAATTATTTTTTACGCCACGACTTCCAGAAGTTTGAAAAACATTGGTCTCAGGTACGAAAAGAATACAAAAGTTACGTAAAGTCCCTTCCTTCCAATTCAGTTTAGTTGTATTTACTGTAGCTGTGGGAAGCATTTGCAACGTGAAACTTACGGGAAAAAAGTGTTGACAAGGTAAGTTGACATTAGTGTTTACTTTTCATTTTTGTACCTCGTTCCACCTGGTAAGAAAGAGTGCGCAAATGTACCAAAATTACCTTCCACCAAACAGCTTCTTCATCTTCGACCTTCCGACGGGGATGATTATTCCATCTCCTCTCTGTCCCTCTCGTTCTCTCTTTCCACTCTCCTTCATTTGCTTGCAAAATGGCCTTTTTGCTTGCCCAAACAAGTGGTAAGAACTATAGAAGACTTTTTTTTCCTTTTCCTTTTGTGAGCATTCATTCTGGAGGATTGCTTTGCAAAGGGTTGGGTCCTGCTCCTGGGTCCAGCCTAAGGTTGGTGGCTGGACCTCTTCAGTACTGAAAAGCAAGAAAAGAAGGACGGGTACGGGAAGAGAAGAGAGAGATGGCGTTGTTGCTTGTAAATTTTAGAATGGCAATATTTCAGATGAGAGATAGAAAAAAGTTCCGAATCGGCTTATGCCAAAATTGCTCGCGGTGCTTGACCTACAAGAATCCCCTCCATGCAAAGGGTAATAAACCAATCCTGCAAGGTCAGACCATCTCTTAGTAAAGGAAAAGAGACTCGAAGATTCAAGTTGCAAT
>JAGDQP010026404.1:0-25957 GCA_022664845.1 Lepisma saccharinum
ACAACACACGGGAAAACCACATCGGGGAAGCGGAACAGTGGGCGGAAGAAAAGCATCAGTGACAGGGCACGCCGGGTATTAAAGCGCATTGTCACGCGGAACCGTCGTGCCACTGCGGCGCAAGTGACGGAGGAACTCAATCAGCACCTCCCCCAACCTGTTTCGACAATCACAGTCCGCTGCAAATTACATTACATGAACTTACGGGGTCGTGTTGCACGGGCCAAACCTCTCATCAGGGACCAGAACGCTTTAGCACGCCGCAAATGGTGCCGCGACCATGCAACTTGGACCGTTGACGACTGGAAACGTGTGGTATGGTCGGATGAGTCACCATTCACCCTATTCAAAACCACGGGCCGTGTTTATGTGTGGAGAACGCCCAAAGAAGCGTATGATCTGCAGTGTCTCCGCCCAACTGTGAAACATGGCGGCGGCACGGTGATGCTGTGGGCCGCAATATCATGGTTTTCATTGGGTCCTGTGGTCACACTTCGCGGACGCATCACTGCCAACGATTATGTCGCAATTTTAGGAGACCACTTGCATCCTATGGTCCGGATGTTGTTCCCGGACAATGACGCCATATTCCAGGATGATAATGCACCCATTCACACAGCTGGAGTTGTTGCAGCGTGGTTTGAGGAACATCGGGATGAAGTTCAACACCTCCCCTGGCCCGCCCAATCCCCAGATCTCAACATAATTGAACATCTGTGGTCCATCTTGGAAACACGACTCCGGCGACGATTTCCACCTCCATCCTCTCTCACAGAACTGGCCGATGCCCTGCACGAGGAATGGTGTAATATTCCACTTGCTACCATTCACGACCTCTATGCCTCCATCCCACGTCGCATCAAGGCTGTTCTGAAGGCGAAAGGTGGCCCGACACCATATTAATCTGGTAAGTTGCACTTTCGTTCAGGTGTTTCCATTATTCTGATAACCATCTGTATATGCTATAAAAATCTCAAACAATAAAATAAAAATTAATAAATAATTCAAAGTTTACAACACTTGTAAACAGAAGGTTGGCAACTCCTGGATACGCTATTTAGCAGTATAATGTTATATATATATAGCAAATGGTACGTGTGAAGAAGATATGCAATAATATTTTAGCATGGTCAGCCTTCTATTCAGTCTCCTCTGACTGTATATTAAAAGATTTCAAGAACTCAGTTTTTTCTCACTACTAGTATAAATTCATATAATCTGCTGAGTTACAACAAGCTATTTCTAATATACGACATAAAAAATATTAATCTAATATCTTACATATGGCTTCTGTCTTTCTTTCTCTCCGTCGTCTATCAGTCATTTTTCACTTCCTGCCTCAGAGTAAGAAGTGGTAAGATCACAGAAGTGGGAAGAAGGGAAAAGGGTGGGGTTTGTTTCGTCGCTGGACCAAAGCACGTGCGTTCTATGTTGTGACAATCTGTGAGCATATACCAGTTTTCTCCAGAGGGCTCTACATTAGTTGGTATATATAGGAAGATGATTCGACAACAATCACCAGTCAAGTTCGTGTAAACTTACAAAATAAGCTTTCATCATACTGACAAAGATTCTACCGTTAAAGAAATATATGTGAATATAATTTCTTCTTACCCTTCTATTTGTTTTTATGTACCTTACAAAACACTATATACATAGGCTATACCTAGTTTAATTCAATAACATGAGCAATAAAAGTCTGTTAATCGTAAATAATTCACCTAGATGGTCTGAGGAAATGTAGATTTATCATTCCGTGCCATATAAAGAGAGTACATTGTAATTATAGGAGGTGCAAACACTTGAATTGACACAACAAACAGTCCAATAGGCCTCATTTTCTTCTTATATTACGACTAAATGTGTTTTCAAACACTCTTTTCTTTGGCTATAATCAGTTCTTTCTAGCTTTCATTCGATTCGAAGTACTTCAAATGCTGTTTGTCTTCTTATCTAAACAGTCTTTTCAGCCAAAACGTGCATGAAAAATCGTTATATGCACACGAAATTATAATTTAAAGATTAGTTTTCTAGCTAAAATTCTATTCTAATATCTCTTTCATATTCCATATCAGTAAATAACAAGTCTTCATTCCCTCAGTTTCATATCATATAGCCCTTTTTCCATGTTTATTAAAGTTCTTTCTACTTCAAATGTAAGTTCTCTCGCTATATATTCAGTCTATGTAGCTGCAAGGACTCTCTTCCTAATAATAAACACCGAAATAGTTACAAGTCCTCTTTGTTAAGGACATCATAATCCTCTTTGTCACTTTTTACCCTATAGATTGTCATCAAATAATTCGTTCTGAGGGTAAAATACAATGTAAGGAGTCATTTCTACTTGAATGTCACGGTAAACACGCCCTCCAAAATACAAGTTTGATAAAGATCTTTTCTGTTAGAAACACAAGTTCAATACTTCTTTTGCACATGTGAAGCATTAACTAGGTCTGAAAATAGTTTGTAATATGATAAATTCTACTTAAACATACAGGCCGGAAGACGTCTTATACACTTTCATATGTTTTATTTAGCTCTCTGGAGCAACAAACACTTGATACTACAATGAATTCATTTTTCAAATATGGTTCAAATGCGTGTCCCCAGATATTCAAAACAATAATCACTCTGTATTAAAATAAATTATCTCAAAAGCAACGTAAAATTCTGCCATATAGTTTTTGCATGCCCATCATAACGTCAAATATGAGGTGTTAATTCCAAAAAACTTTCGTAAACTTTATTTCGGACTTCGGCTCGTCACGATTTGCCTTTAGCTGTTAAGTGTTAAAGTCCACACCTATGCCCCCGGCCGAGACTCGAATCCGGGACCATCGAGCCGATGGGCTACCGTCGCAGACCGCGTGGTCACCCGGTCGGCCAGTTGTTAATTCCAAAAGTTTCACATTAATTACACCTTTTTTCTGTTTTATTAAGGTCCTTTCTGCTTAAAACATGCATGACGGTATGCCCAATATTACTTCTATGGTTTACTTCCGACTCATGATTCTGCTTTTATTCTCCCACAACAACAAAATTCTTCTAAGACTGCAAAACTAGATATGAAAACACTTAAAAGCACTTCTTATTTAATACATATTTCTCGTCTCATAAGTAAAAACGCTGTGGAGGTCTTCAACAATGCTGTCAATGCTAAACATTTCTGTGTTCACCTCATATCTTAAAGTCATTGCTAATCAGTAACATTAGTAATTACAGTTATAACTTTAGTTCTTCCCTTGTCTGTTTAGCGTAAAAACAATAGACAAGCTTCTTTCTGTGAAGGAGGGGAGCCTCATCTGGTAATCGTTTAAATATAGCTGGATTCTGACTAAGAAATAAAGCTCATATTAAACGTCATCGTATTCTAACCAAAATCCCCCCTTTCATTATATCAACAATATTTTATTGTATCTTCCTCGCACAAACATTACGTATTTGGCAAAACGAAAAAATCGGCCAGGTGGTTGCCTGTTTCAAGACCCCCATTCACATACGTTTCTGCTGGCATATCACTGTCCTCTCTCTCTGTCTGTCTCTCTCTCTCTCTCTCTCTCCGAAGGTCAAGGGGGACTTCCGTTCCCATAATGTTACAACGAAGTCTCTCTTCCTTAAAGGGGTAGGATGGTTGCGTTTTAATAGGAGGGTGGTTGACAGAGACGGTGCATCTGTTCTTTTTCCTTCTAATTAGTCTGCTAGTGTTTTCTCCTATTTCCTTCTTCGTCTTTACCAACAGTCACAGAGACAAGGCAAAAGTGCTCAGACCTTCTTTCATCTCTCTAAAACCAATAAAGAGTGTTTTCTTTCTATCTTTCTCACACAGTTCTGGCTTCAGATTCCACCATTCAATGTTTACAGTAACCAGGTATGTTTCTCCTTTTATTTTTTACCTATTCTCCGAGTATTTCAGTTTTCATAATACTAGTTTATCTACCATCTTTTCTTTCTCAACATTTCCCCTATATTGAAGCCATCTCTAAAATATAATATCCATTAAAATATTTTGTTTCTTAGAAAAAAATATATCTCTTCCTTTTATGTTTCTCTGTATGCTTGCCAAAAGAAGTCATCTCTCATATATCTATCTATCTATCTATCTATCTATCTATCTATATATATATATATATATATATATATATATGAGCTCCTGCGTAGCCTAGTCGGTAGCGCGCTCGACTTCAGTGCGAGCGGTCCCGGGTTCGATTCCCGGTGGGGGCTCAAAAATTTCGGTGTTGACCCAGCATCGTGAGGACAATTGGGAAGCTGCTGTGAATAAAATACAGTGGCGATCACAGTGAGAGCTCCGGCTCTCCTCTCCCAACCCGTCTGGTCAGCGTGGGAGCAGTAGACCAACTCCTCCCTTCGGGGAGAGGCCTCATCCACTAGTGGATTGAATATGGCTGTGAATTATTATATATACATATATAATTGCCCCTCCTTTGCTTCCTGGTAAACTGAACCAGGAGTCGTCACTGTACAAGTTCAGCATTACTTACAAGAGCTCAGTTTTTGCCCGTGCTCGAGGTTTCGATTCCATACACAGATAGGAAGACAGACAGACAGTGGTGTGTTTCTAAAAAATTAAGTGGCCTGCCTATATATATATATATATAGGCAACGCCCTAGCCGAGCTGGTCTACCGGTTCCCGTAAGATCACCGAAGTCAAGCAGCTCTGGGTCTGGTCAGTGTTTGGATGGGTGACCGTTTCAGCACTCCAGATGGTGTTGCCTGTGCGGCGTCCACCCAGCGTCGTGAGGCCAATTGGGGTAGCGATCACAGTTGAGAGCTTCGGCTCTCCTCTCCCAACACGTCTGGTCAGCGTGGGAGCAGTAGACTACCTCCTCCCTCCGGGAGAGGCCTCATCCAATAGTGGATTCAATATGGCTGTGTATTATATATATATATATTGTACTAAAATACTTGTTTAACTTCAGATTGTCTATGTAATTGTATTTTCTGTTATTTATTTAAATACGCCAAGTTAACACCTCTATAAGTTCCATCCTATCCTGACCCCATCTAATGCCATAAGCCATCTAATCAAAAGCTCTGGAATTCAATCTCCAAAACTCCAAATAGAATGGGCAGCCAGCGATCCTGTTTTAATATCTTTCCACTTTAATCCTAGTAAAATAATTAACACCTGTGCTATGCTATTTCTTTTGGACAAAAAACACTAGTAAAATCGCAGGTAAAATGGCCATAAATCAGAATCAATTCTCGAACCTAACAATTACTACATAACTGAACTAGTCATCACATAATAATAATTAGCATCGTTCTTATGCACTGTTTTTTTTCTTTGGCTAATGAAAACCTTAGGAAAAAACCTGACTTCCGATAGAGAGTTGTTAGATTCGTTCTCAGGACATCTCTCAAAATGCAACAACTTGTCTACAGATGCTTAAATTCATATAATATAATTAACATCATCGTTATGTTAGGATTAAGGAAAAACCTTGGCAAAACCATAGTGAGGACGTGCGGGTGTCGACGGAGATCGTTTCCCAGAACTTGTCATTTAGTAGCTACTTGAGCTAGCTACTGCCACTTCAATATTACTTTATCGCGATCATCTTTTATAAACTCCTTTAAATACACCAACGCACAGCCTCTACGAGATAATTCAGTGTAGTCAAATACCACATCATATCCATTATGTTCTTCTGCCTTTACCAATATCTATTGCCATCAAATCCAAAGTTTCCGTGCCATCACAATTACAGCACGCCATTCACCCCCAGATAGCCGATTCTTAAGCTCCATATCTCCTATTATTACCATAAGATGTTTTCCAAGCCTTTCTTACTCTGATTAATATGCTTTTAAAATCGTCTCATTCGTACTTCGTTGGTACAGCACAACGTTTCAGAAGATACGTTATACATTATCATAGTCACTGTTTCACAATATCATCCTCACATACATCCCTCTCCTATATGTTCATTTTCATAGCTACAACCAATTTATTCTTTAACTGCATGCAGCATACAGCACTAAGCATTAGCTTCAAAGTCCTAAGTTTGAGTCTCCCGGCCAACCATCTTCGGCTGGGTATTCCACCATTTTATTTGATTAATTCCAATAGATTTCATCTAATGCCTCATAATTAAGACAGACAATTACCATTTTAAAATATTATTTGAAGTCTCAGGATTGTTTTATGTATAGCACATAGCATTTTCTTATAATCAAGGCTCCCGCAGGCAGGTTTGTTCTGTATCCTCATTCATATTTAACATTCGATTGGATTCTACAATTAATATCATTTTGTGATCAAAATTCATACACCAGATGGCCTCACCAAAAAAATTTTCTCACGCTGTTCTGAAAACGGGGGTGGGGTCTAAGAACAGGGCTGGGGGCATGGGAGTAACCCTCGGCGACCCTGGGGTTCACGACTTCCGGGAAACGTATCAAAATTAAGATTAATGGGGCACAGGTGATCAAATTTTGGTGGAAGGTGCTCGGAGTAAAACCCACACCACTACTTAAACGTGCTCCATCATTCCCGTTGATTGTAGCAGGCCCATAAGATTCTAACGTAATGCATGAGGATCACTGCGGCAATCATCTTCATTTCTACACTTCGAGTGTTCTCCAAAATAATGCAGGTAGATTGTAGACAAATAATATTGTAGAGCTTGACGAAGCAGGGTAGCAGCACCTCGAACATCATCTTCAGTCGATGTGGTGCTCAGCTTCTCGTGATGTTCCATTATAATGGCCTAAGGCCAAAAAGACAGGGTGTCAATATTTTCTTTTAGAATCGTTCTTGCCTTTAGTCCATTCTTGACCAGGAAGTAGCTTCGTATTGTCCGAAAGCGATGAAAGTTTTTTTCGAAAGTTTTTCACAGCATGGTTAGTACAGTCAATTTTCTGAACTCCTATGGTGGTCGCATACGGTATTCTTTCTCGCACTTTTTTCATTAGAGAAGAGTCCCCGTCCGCTATTATTCTTGTACACATAATGCCATGTTTGTCTAAAATATATTTAAGTCCTGTAATAATATTTGATTCCATTGACGTCAACGATGACGTCCAGTTTGCATTGCAGCTATGTTGAGGTGTTTCTGTGTTGTTTCTTTTTGCTCGCCAGATTGTTTCTGAGTATAGTGCCCTATCCATATGGATTTGTAGGCATTAGGTTTAATTTCCTTCGTCATTTGAAGGCGAAACAGGTGTTTCCAGACTATTTCATTTAGTGTTGCCGACGGGACGAGATTTAGGCTATCTCGTCTCGTAAATATCTTGTCCGCAGTGTCTCGTTGCGACAAGATGAATACTTGGCATTACGTGAGCTCTGTCTCGTCTTGTTTTCGATAGGCAGTTTTTCTGTCTCGTGTCGTTTCGTGACATTGCATAATTACCCCATTGTCACATATCCTTATCTCTCACAAATCACAATAATACAGTTACGGCAAAACTGACTTCAGAACCTTATTTCCCTAAACTTCTAGCTCAGAATGGCATACTAAACGACCCCATTCCCATTTAAGAAAATCAATAAAGATTCAATATGGCAGACTTTAAGATGGCGGCCATGAAGAATATACCCTTCACAAGGTAGCGCCGTACCCATTACT
Source organism: Lepisma saccharinum (assembly GCA_022664845.1). Taxonomy (NCBI): domain Eukaryota; kingdom Metazoa; phylum Arthropoda; class Insecta; order Zygentoma; family Lepismatidae; genus Lepisma; species Lepisma saccharinum. The sequence continues at coordinate 7,591 of JAGDQP010026404.1, forward strand.
ATGTATTTGCTTGCCTTTTTAAAGCAACTTAAAAGTATAATTGTATTTCAACACTTTTATATCACTCTACACAAACAACAATCTGACTTGAATCTGACAATTGTGCTCGGGTTGCCAAAATTTGCATGCGCACATATTTTGACATCCTAATAATAGCGCAAGGAAAAATCATAACTTTTTCTGTCCCATCAGAATGTTTGCTTGTTAGTATTTGTATGCCATTCTACGGATTCTACCCAACTCTACACTTGTACCAGTGTGGGTCTCTGCTGATTATGAGTACAGCGACATGCAGCTATCAGTGTCATTTGACTGTCTGTCACCGTAGTGCGGGGCATTGAGTGTAAACTAGCGCCAGATATTCATAAATAGTGTACGAAAAACAATGCTATTCACAACATTTCCCGCCAATTTCTCTTCAACCACTGGCCAATGGCACCTAATATTTTACACAGTTTTTTATGTTGATTTTAAATATGTTCTATTCTAGATCTGAGTGTTCACTTGAAAAAGTGTTACTTGTTAGTTTTACCATTCGATATCTCGCAGGGGCGGGGTAAAATGGCGAAAAAACTCAGTACTACGCAACAACGAGCGGAAAATAAGCTGATATTAATATAAGCTTAAGGCACTTATAGCACTCACAATGAAAAAGAAGAAAATTTATCAATATACGAAGAAATAATTTCTTTTTCAGTGTGTAAGAAAAAGATTTCGATATACAAAACCCATGAAACTCTTCAATTATTATTTTCTGACAAATAAATATTGTGCATTCATTAATGGTTTCGGAATTTGCACTTGCAACTAAAATCCAGTTTTGCATAATTATGTTTGCCAGACATACCGGTTTCACCGGGACAGTCCCGGTTTTGAGAAGAAGTTCCGGCGGACCGGGCGGTTTCGTCTTTTGTACCGGTGAGATGAAAAGTAGTGGCGTGTACGTCTATAATTATCATTGCTAATTTACGTATTTATTTATTTATGTTTTGAATTACACAGTAGCAAGGTTAGAGTGTCCCTTACACCTAACTCCGCTCTCACTCTTGACCTCCAAATGTAACGAATCAGTGTTGTTGCCTACCCTTGAATCCAGAAGGAAATACCTTTTCTTGGTGCAAGTGCACAAAGCTATTTATTCGGCACACCACCGAACACTAAGTGAATTCATCCCTATTTCCGACAATAAGTTTTATCGTAATTTGCGGTCTAACAACTCTAACAATGTTCACATTCCGAAGTGTAATAAGACAAATTATGGCATGAAATCATTTTCTTATTTGACGAGCAAAGTTTGGAACCAACTTCCAATTGGATTGAAAAAAGAGGGAAATCTAAATATTTTCAAAAGGAAAATCAGGGACGTAATATATGACTACTGAATAGTGCGCACGTTAGGCCATCATTCACTTACATAATCACTCATTGTATATAATCAGCCATTTCAACCTTGTAATCTTTCAACTATTCACTATTTACCCAAATGTATTTTTTGTTTCTTTTATCATGATTTTGTGTGTGTGTGTGTTTTGTTTTCCCATCATTGTGTTATACGCTAACTACATATCATGAGCATGGACATGTATATGGTACTTATTTTGTAACTTTTCTATCTCTTTTATGCTTTTGCATAATATTTGTGTCTTATTTGTGTTTTTTTTCTGTTACTGTAGGGCAACAGGCTCTTCTATATGTAACTATTATTTATGTAAAAGAATTGTATAGCTTAATGCAACCCTACACTAAACAATAAATAATAATAATAATAATAACTAAAACCAATAGCTAATTACACTAAAATAAAACTTCAGCTTAACAAATGAATATTTCGAGATTGCATAAAAAAGAAACAATATATATATATATATATATATATATATATATATATATATATATACAACTTAGTATAAGGAAGTATTTAGTCCCCACCCCAACACACACCTATATGTATTGTGTGGGGTGAGGTGACACTCGTTATGTCAGATGTTCCGGTTTTGAGCTTGAAAAATCAGGCAGTCTAACATAATAGAACTAAACATAATATCTTCATGTCCCTTCTTCACTGACTCTCTTGTGTACACGAAAGCGCTAATGCTCTTATCTCATTCCATCTGTCTGAACGATACAAGGATGTCAAAAGCCTCCCCGTTCCTGCTCCCCCGTTGTTCTTTTCAACTGGAGTCTTCCTCATATTTTCTCTTCCATCCTTTTCCTCCTAACTTGCTCCCCCTCATGAAAAGGAAAATAGTTAACAGAGATTTAATTAATTGTCATATATTGTTATTTAAAAAAAACGCAAATAGATTCATTGCATGCTCAAATAGTTTCTCTATGAACAGGTACAAGCTGCATCTCTCTACGTGTAAAATTAGCCGAGTTATGTTGGAAGTAATTATTTAACATGGTGAAGATAGGACTTTTAAGACACGTAGAAGATAACCTTAACACTAATCAAAGTCGTTTCGCGAAAGAAATGCATGCAGGACGAACACTTCGACCAATGGGTATTAAGCGAGTGTATGCAAATGTAGAATCTGAATCTGCAACGACGTACTCAGACATGATAATGCCTGTCATCTCAATGGACGAAGGTTTACATTCGCCGATGTACATGCTGTGTGCAAACCAGCTGATCCATAGAATATTATGTCTTATGCTTCTGGATCTGCTAATATGAGGAAAAAGATCAGAAGACAATGGTGAGTGGTGACACATGTTTTCTGGCCAAGTGTGCCTACTTTATTCGGAAAACCCATTCTTCTGCTTCTCGATTTCTGGTCTGCCAATAAAGATGAAGCGTTAATCAAATAAAGTATTCCCGGAAACATCAGCGGCTTTGAATGGTATTTGATTCCAGCAGGATGCATAGGACTGATTCAGCCACTGGATGTCCATTTCTTACGTCCTTATAAGGCATTTGTTAAGTTCGTGACGGATGCCATTATCTCGACCGACGATTTCAACATCTGGCATCGGGACAACTTCATTCGACTCCAGTCCTTCACTCATAATCAGTTTTAGGCACCACTGTTTAGAAACATGACTGGGTATGCATGGTAGAGGACAGGATATCTGGACGCAGAACCGCAACCATTTTAGACGCCGATGCAGTACTGCTATGACACTGTTGGCTCTGACTTTTGCTCATCAGATCAATGCAGCGCGTTTTCATGATATGTTCTCATTGTACAAAAACGTTCTGTCTTAACCATCTGCTCATTGAATGTCTGCATATTGAATGTTGTACTTAACTCGATTTTCCTGATTATGTACTTCTTGTAATTTTTGCTTCTGATGTATTGCTTAATCATACCTGACTTTGAACACGAACAAATTGTTCTGTACGTATATTTTGACCTCTCTATCGAATGCGTATAGTCTGGTCGGTCGATCCGAAACTTGGTTCGTAAAGTTCCCTTGTAAGGTTTTGAGACTTAACGATCTTTGCACAAGAACCCGAGAATTTTAATATAATTTAAGTGCCTGATCATATATTCTTTCCAGCTGAATGTAAGATTCCTTTTCTGTTCTTTTTTCTTCTGGTAGTGATTTTATTACTGGTATTACTATTTTTGAACTCTCTATATTGTGCTTCAATTCGTGTTCAAGGTCCTTAACTTCCTATCTTTACAATGCAACAGATTTTATTAATGCTATTGCCTGTTTATTATTCAAAGTAATGTAACTAACTAACTCTATGGCTTATGGAACTCGCAACTTCATAGCCGCAATAACAAACGTTCGCCATTGGATTCTAGCCTGGGCAATATCAAGCCAGTTTCGTCACGAACACCTACTTCTCGAGGATCTCTTGTAATATTGTCCTCCCAACGACGTCTAGGTCTTCCCAATGGTCTTTTTCAATCTGGCCTTCCAACCACGAAAGAATAAAATCTTCCTTCTTTTCCCATCCGAGCTACATGGCCTGCCCACCCTAGTCTTCGCGGTTTCATTATTTTTACAATATTTGGTGAATCGTACAGTCCGTGGAGTTCTTCATTATGCAGTCTCCCCCACTCTCCAGTCATCTCGTCCCGTTTCGGCCCATATATCTTTCTCAAAACATGTAATTTATGTTCATCTGCTAGGGTCGTACTCCAACTTTAGCAACCGTAAAGAATTACCGGCAGAATAACAGTTCTGTATATTTTCAATTTCAATTTCCTTGATATTAATCGCGATGTTAGAAGTTTTTGGAGTGAATAGAAACATGCGTTTCTCGATACTGAGCGACTTTTTATTTCTTCCGTGACCTCATTTTTCTTGTTACTTATGCTCCCAAATATTTAAATTTGTTTACTTTCTCTATGACATCCCTAATTCTTATGTTTTTTTCCCTTAATTCCCTGTGTTTCGGCTTGTTATGATGTATTTTGTTTTATCTAAGACATCGGTGTTGGTTTGTAGTGCATCTATATCGTCCCCTATTAAATCTACATCATCCGCGTATTCGAAAAGTTCATTCAAACCATTCAATGATAGTCCCTTTTTGCTCCGTTTAATTTTTAAAATCGCATATTCTAACGCAAAATTAAACAGTAGTGGTGACAAAGCATTGCCTTGTTTCAATCCGTTACGAATCTTGAAACTATCTGACATATTATTACCTATCCGTACTCTGCTTATCGGGTCGGTGAGACACAGCTTCACTACTCCCAAAGGAATGGAAAACCTCAATAACTGTTCCGATTTACAAAAAAGGCGATAAATCTGACTGTAATAATTACCGCAGAATCTAGTTACTTCCAGCCTGTTACAAGGTATTAAGTAATATTCTGTTAACACGCTAAGTGTATATGTAGATGAAATAATTGAAGATCACCAATGTGGATTTAGAAGAAATAGATCCGCGTTGGACCAGATTTTCGCCTTGAGACAAATTTTGGAGAAGAAATGGTAATACAATGGGACGGTTCACCAGCTATTCATTGATTTTAAGAAACCATATGATTCTATCAAAAGGAAAAAAAATCCGTATCCTGATACGATTTGGAATTCCGAAAAATTCAAACTAATGTAGGAGTTTTACATTCAAGGTTGTGTGTTTCGGGTTTATTAGAAATTTAGGTATTTCTGGTACTGCTTGTTATTTTAGACGCACCTGAAAATCAGTTATTCGTTTTTCCGATATACGATTTAATACAATCGCATGTGTCCCCATCTGAGATAAGCTCGAAAGACTTCTTAAATTACTCTACTTTAAATAGTGGTTTGTGGTGATCTTGGAATTTGCCTGGTGTGGCTTAGGAAAAACCTGGGGAAAACCTCAGTTAGGATGGTCGTCCGCTGAGATCAAACCCACGACCTCCCGAATGCTAAGCCAACGCTCTACCAAAGAATCAATAAATTATGAAGCTATATGTACAGTAATTGGAAGTATAATTAACACATCCTTATATGACAAAACAATATTTAAGTAGGTTCATCTTAGAATAACTTACTAAAAGCGTTATAAGAGGTGTAAGCGCTCCACTTAAACGAGCGCACATACTTCCTATTCCTAAAGCTGTGTTTCTTACTACTGTTGGAAATAGTTCCGCTGTATAGTTGTAAATGATTGCAAATGAACCAGCAATGAAGAACTTTCCAATCATCGATATGACAGTTGCAGCTACACTACCAGCTGACGTATCTGAAATAGAAAAGGTAGAAATAATATATAAACTTATATTGGTATATATATATATATATATATATATATATATATTGCTAATTCATGCCTTAATTGCTTTAATATAAGTGAGATATAGTGTCCAATAGGTGGGATATACGAGGGTTATTTAGATTGAAGTGGCAACATATCTGGGGAATGAAAATGAAATGTGTTACTCACGTGAACATGGTTACATTACCTCGATGTAGTCCCCGCCTGCCTGATGAACACTTTTAGAGATATCTGGCAGACGTTGGATACCGCTGAGAGCTCTCGTTTGTAAGAGGGTATCGAGAGAGCGCTCTAAGGCAGGAACAATGCTGGAAATATCATGGAAATTCTTCCATTTTTGGAAACAAATAAAAGTCGCAGGGTCTCATATGCGGAAATTATGGCGGGTGCTCCAGTACTTCCCAACTCCATCGGCGTAAAAGAGTCTGTACCTCATGGGCAGTATGACATCTGGCGTTGTTGTGGAACAGAATTGGTCCAGACTGCAGGAGATGTGGTCGTTGACGTCGCAATGCTAGCCGAAAATGGTAACTCAGGTACGAGACATAGTACGCAGCATTTACAGTTACACCTTGTGGTACTCAATGTGAGAGGATAATTCCGTCATGGTCATATGAGATTATCATTATGCCCTTTTCGTTTGCTGGCTCTTTGATAAACTTTATTTTTACATGGGCCAGTCTAGTAACTTTGGACTTCTGCCCGTCATGATTCGCCCCTTAGCTATTAAAATCTATACCCATGCCGGGACTCGAACCCGGGACCTTCGAGCCGTTGGCCTACTGCCGCAGACCGCACGGTCAGCAAGCCGGCATATGCTGGCTATTGTTTGACTTTGTGGGTCGTGAGGACGTCGGGCGGCGCCATTCACTGGATTGGCGTTTCAATTCTGGTTCGTAGGGTCTACCCCATGTTTCGTCACTCGCAATAATGCCGTGCAGAAAGTCAACGCTTTACTTTCAAGGTGTAGGCGTGCACATTCCCATCGGTGGTATTTTTGCACCTCCGTCAGGACGTGTGGTATCTATCTGGCTGCAATCTTGCGCATGCCGAGATCCTCTGTTAGCATTTGGTACACTGACGCAGATGAAATATTCAATTCATTAGCCAGTTCACTTCACGTCCATCGCCGATCATATTTGAGCACGTTCGCAGTGCTTTCACATGATGTTGATCCGTAGTCGTTCGAATACGACCCAATCAAGTTCTTTCTTTGTCTGCTGACTGGCGCACCACCTCGAATGCCGCAGTCCATCTAGCAACCGTCACCACTCGCCTCATGTAATCATTTATGGATCTCACTTGCATTTCGACCTCGTGTCACCTGAAACTTGATGAACATATGCTGTTCTGCAGGATAAACATTGTTTAGGACGGTATGTCACACCCACTTCACTTTAACAGAGTCTACTGACCACACACACACCGTAATACGGGAACACGAACACGTCGACACGATCGTACACTGTCCAGGAAGCATGTTTTGATTTTACGCCCGAAAACCCACAACAAATCCTGTTTTCCTATTGGTTGTTAACAAGACGGTGACATGTTCCGAGTAGTCTGTGAGCCGGAACTGTCTTAGATCAAAATCACAGTTACTGCTTCGTGGATAACGCGAATTTTTACGTTCGTGAAATATTGGCTTTCAGAAATTCCACATCAAATAAATTACTGAACATACAGAATCTAACACGGGCTTAACATTTATACCGTAAGATGAAATAAAACAATACTTTAGAGTACGTCGCAATCTGGTATAATTGAGGGTTTATTTATATGCAGAGCAAAATTCCGTGAATATAGTGCAAATGGGAGTCAGGCATTATTTCATGTTATAATGTTAAAAATCATAACAATTGTTCTTTCGGACCCCCCCCCCCCCCGCCTTACCTCACAACTTAACTGCTATGACCACAAACGCATTTTATAGATGTTTCTCCACTATTTACGCTCGACGTTTATAATATTTTAAAAATCTGACTTTAACTCACCTGTCTGTCGCTGTTCCTTGCTCGATATTAAGTCCATGATATTTGTAGCAAACTATGTCCAATTCATAACGCTACTGTTCATCAATTCGTGTGTACTTTTAAAGAAATATGGCTTTTCGTAGCAACTTTTGATTTTTGGCTTTTGCTAAGTGATTACAGAAGTCTCATCACTTAGCATAGATGCATATGTGTTTAAAGAAGTAATATGGAGTGTAGATATAGAACAATATCTGGCTGACCTAATCAAGAATTTATTCTTATCAACAGATACAAACATTGCGGCATCCGGATGAATACTATTAGCGTCACTTAGTGTTATGAATAATTATGGGTTTGTGTGTGTGTGTGTATGCCTTGTGTGTTTAAAGAAGTAAGCGGAAAGTTGAGGACACCGTGGGCGGAGCGGATCTTCGAGTGTACTCGTGCATTTACAGCACAGTCATATGAGACTTCGGAGAGAAAGTTGTAGCCCAGGAAATAAAGGTTTTATGTCGGGAATGATTAGAAGAAAGCTCAATTTTAGTCACTTGTTACATCATAACTAGAGGTGCATTTTCCCAAAAGTCCCCGCCCCTCCCCCTTGTGCTTGCCCCCAATCCTCCCCGAAATACAAATTTACAGACTTTCAGAAATTGTATTATATATAGGTAACCAATAGACATAGCGATATGAATCTTTTTTTTTGTTATCATTCTTAGATGACAGGCTAGAAAAATGGTTATCATGTGTGTTGAGCTATTGCTAGTAGTTTTGCAGTAATTTAGATTCAAAGCGCAAAATAAGAATATTTTGCTTTCAATTGTTACACTTTTTATGGTGTAGCTGTTTTTAAAACTCACAATATCGAAAACCTGTTCGAAATAAAAGTTGTTGCCTGTTTCATAAGCTTTACAATGATGTCTATATCAATATGGTTGAACAATTACTGTGTTAGTTATTGAGGTAGCAATGACGCGCAACAGTGATTTTCCTTCTGTGTGCCCTATCCGCATTAGGCAGTTGTGAGCTGTCGACGAATATGACCATATGTTTTTGCTGTGTAGTGGCAAGTAAAATAGGTGAAGAATTGGTAGTTTTCTTGACGGTCTTTTCATGTGATATATTACGAACCCAGATAGAACGCCAGCTTGCAACAAGGTTATGCCACGTCAAAATTGCTATGTGGGTAATGAAACAAACACAAAGAATGTAAGTACAATAAATTGTAAGCTATTTATGTACTCAGCAAGAGAAAATGGAACCTCATAGAATTTATTGCGATAAGGTTAGTCGTATATCTATTATTTACAAATTACATTTTAGTTGGCAATTTCGTTTTTTATTAATACTTACCTTTGAAGATGTGGTATTTTCAATTGGATGTTGTAGGTTATATTTATTATTTTTTGCCAGAGCGTAGTAATCCCTTATCATTTTAAAGAAACGTTTTCAGCATCTTGTAAAAATTTACGTAGGGGAATTAATGCATTAAACTTAACAAATTACTTATTTATTAAAAATACAATAAAAGAATAATGGTTGATTTTGATTTATTGTGCTCTTAGTGGGAAATACCTTGAAAGAGAAATTGTAATCGTGAAATGAGAATTATGGACATTAAGATTAGTGTGAAATTAAAAGATGCACTGCACAAAAAGTTGGAAGGAGAAGGTACTATTCGGTTTCACAGCGCGTGCATGCAAAACTATAACCCATCTTTCAACATCTTCAACTTTTTAAGTACCTCAGAAGCTACGTTCGATTTTAAAAAAAATGTTTCATTTGTGGAAAAGAATTTACTATTAAAATTGCATGAAAGCACAAGAAGTGCTTTCACATGGTTGTTTCTTTAAAAATAAGAGAAAATATTATGTGACTTACGAAATGATGAGCGGGAAGAAAGGGTAAGGGCTAGACTTCTTATTGTGAGTAATCTTGTGGCACCAGAAGCACAGTGCCATGGAAACGTTCTAGATATTTCTTAAGAATTAAGAGAACTCGTGGCTTGACTAAAATAGAAACAGAGGAACATTTTGTATGTTATGTTAGTACATATAAAACAGTGACGAATTCCAGTACACTTTGAATGAGTTAAAACATATTATTACACTTGTATCTAGTCAAGAGGATGGCTGTCATATACAGACAAACATCTTTAAGGATCGGATAATTGTTTCAAATGTTTCTGGAAGGAAAAATGTACCCTGCTTATTGGACACGGCTCATAAAATCACGTATCAGTGATATAAGGACATGAAAACTGACCCTCCTACTGGACGGTTAAGGATAGTATTAAATGTAGCCGACATCATAAGAGAAGACAAATAGAGGATGGCTTATGACTGAAATATATACCCAGATTTCATTGATAGTAAGTCTGACGGGCAAAACATCATTGTAGGTCTTTATGGAGAGTGTAACGACAAAGAAGAATGCTTCTGAATCATAAAAAGTTAACAAGAAGTGCATTGTGATAAACCATGCTATAATAGCAGCTGTAAGACCAAGATTATTCCTGTCACCCATGCAAACAAGTCTAGTATTAATCCTTCACCGATTATATGGATCAAAATATCTATTCAATCTATTACCGTCCATTGGAGTCTGCGCATCATACCATGAAAGTTATGTCTACATGACCTCTCTCATCAATGCAGTACTATCAGATATTAATCGTGAAATATTTCATCAGCATGTGTTCGACAACACAGATGTAAATATCCGCCTGCTGCATAATATAAATATCTTCTATGCTATGGAAGGGATCAAATGTGTTAACCTAGAACCAGTATTAACACTCAGGTAAGGTTTCAACGAATTCAGAGTGGTTCTTTCAATCTTGAAGGTGTCAGTCAGTGTTAGTGCCCAAAGAAAAGTGGTGGAAGTGGTCTTAATAACGCGCTAGCAGATTTTAATGAACTTAAAAAGTGTCGGTACTCTCAACAAGCAGCTAACTATATAAATATTTACCCTTTTAATTTGATGCAGCTTGTAGGATTAAACAAGCTATATGGATGGAATTGCATCATGAACGATCTTATTAGTAACTATGAAAAGAGTGAATCGATGTGCATAATACCAGTATAATTTATAAATGTGCATCCTAGTACTATTTTCACGCCATTGCGTTTGACAGCAGATCAAAGTGGAAAACTCAGCTAGCATCATCATCACATTTGATCCACATATGTTCAATTGAATTGGATTGAATTACGACCTTCAGACACCTATGGATCGTACCGGAAGAGGGTAGGAGAAAGGACGAACTGTAACCCCGAATAGTTCTTTCTCCTTCCAACTTTTCATGCAGTCCATCGTTTCGCTTCAAATTTACCTCATTAATTTCCGTAATTCTCTTTTCTCGATTACAGTTTCTCTTTCAAGTTATATCCCACTAAGAGCACACAATAAATCAAAACCAACCAATCTTCTTTTATTGTATTTCTAATAAAAAAGTAATTTGTGAAGTTTGATGCATTCATTCCGCTACGTAAATTTTCACAAGATCCTGACAGTTTCTTTACGATGGTAATCGATTACCACGCTCTGTTAGAAGATAATAAATATAACTTGCAGCATTCAATTGACAATACAATATCATCAAAGTAAGTATTATATTATATTTTTTGTTTTAAAAATTACATAAAAATATAATCTGATTATGTGCAATAACATTCTATCTTTTTGAACAATTCATAATAATATTGAATATAATTATGTACAACTTTTACTGTTATTTTTTAAAACAAATCTTTAAAAAACAACTTTAAAGGAGGAAAATCTCATCTAATGCCTTCCCAGGAGGCAACGTACCAAGAATAGAAGACACATTCCCTCGCTGAATTGCGATACTGAGGCGCTGGATTGGGAAGGTGGTCGCGCGGGCACCACCCGAAACGATCTGTATTTGTCCACCAACCTCTTTAATAAAATTAAGGCCTGCCGTGCCCCAATTATCACTTGATTCAATTGCGATCGCAACAAAAATAAATTGAACAAGTAGATTAGAGTATTTCCGATTTTTATCGGCCTCTCTACGAGTAGCTGCACCACCTGCTTTCAAAGAAGAATGAGTAACATTTGAAATTTCAAAAGTATGAGCGCAGGTGAAATCCCATAATAGAGTTCTTCCTCTTTTCCATGGAACTAGTGTCATTCCATCAGGTCTCTTACCGTCGGAGCGGCTACAGCCAGATGGTTCTCGTACCGATGGTACATTAGCAGAAACTAGAGCTCTGAGAATGACATCATTGACACTAGAATGACGCATGTGTCTACCAGCACTCCTGATACTGGAGAGACCGTGAAGGCCCCGTTGATCCACGAATGCTCCGCAGGCTGGACAACGATGAGGTACACAGACGTCTGCTCCTAAACGTAAGGCAACAGCAACCCGGAAGCCTTCATTCGAAAGATGTAGGCCAAGAGGAGGAGAAGGCAAAGCTTGGAGCCAATCACCGGACTCAGGTGAATACGCTGCTAGTAGCCTGGGTTTATCTTCAAGACAAGTAGCGGATTGTAGTAACTGCGATTGTGTACATTTGATGATAGGATCGTCCCAAGAAGACAGAGCTATTGACATCCAAAAGAGGAGAACTTGATTCACTTAACGTAGACCATTTTGCTGAACAATCTTGAATAGAGGCGTCCGGGCCGAGGCAAAGGCCCAGTGGAAGCATAGACTCAACGAGACGACGAGAGCCATAGAAAGACGCTAAAATGGACGGAATCGCCAAATCCATGGCCCGACGAATGCCAAGTCCACCTGACCGAACGGGCAGAGTAGCCTGTAACCAAGCCTTGCAACTCAAAGAACAATTAAGGATCGATTCGAGGCCTGCCTGTAAAGCACAATCGTAACTCTGTAACAATGACTCTTCCCGCCAAGAAGGAGAACCACGTTAAATGTACATTAAACGGGGGATGGAAAAAGATGCACGAAGTAGATAGAATCCTTAATGTGCTGAAATCGAAGATAAGCGGGAAAAGAAAAATTCAAGTTTAGATATCTTCTCAATCAGTAGACTGCGAAGAGCTTCGGTAGAGATGGCGGAGCCAAGTAGATATGCTGAAGCAGAAGTCATAAATCGTATTCCAGGAGCCACGTCCATGAATCTTGAATAAAGAGCATCGTTCTGGTCTTGCTGAACATTTAGAAAACTAACTTCGCACTTTGAAAAATTCAGATGTAAGAAAATTTCTGAAGATGCACCCCAAATATTAAGTAAAGTAGAAAGAACTAGGTGTGGATCGTCCGCGATAGTGCCATCATCTAAATACCATACTTTCAATTCTGTTGTTATAGAATTGACAATAGATTGTAGTGTAATTCCAAAAAGAGTAGGACCGAGGGGATCACCCTGTTGGACTCCGCGTTGAGATAAAATGATGTCATCACCCAGAAAGAGATTACTAGCTTGAGAATAACACTGATAAACATAATGATAAACAACGGGAAATCTTTTCGAATCATCTTCAACATGGCATCGCGATTTAATTAGTTGAAGGCATTGCGAGAATCAAGCTTTACGATGGCTTTTGGACGAGGATGATGAGATGAAAAGTAAATACGAGCGGCATGGACAGCAGCCTCGGCACCGTGAGGAACACATACTCTGAATTGGTGAGGGGATAGAAAAGTATTAATAGAATCACGAATTCGAAAACATATAATTTTTGCTGTCAGACGAAGCCACACATTACCGATCGCAATGGGACGAATGCCTCCACACTTCTTTCTTAAGGCGATCAACGTGGCGCCAAAGAAAATTGGAAAAACATCTATAGGTACTTCTCCAGAAGAGATAATAGAAATAAAATCACATAAAGAAGTAATGAGTTGATCTTTTAAGTCAACATCATTATACATCAAAGGATCTTTAAGAATCGAAGGACGAAGACCATCCAATCCACCTGTGGATCCTGAAGGGAAAGAGTTGATAGCTTGCAAGAGTTTGGAGGCAGACAGTCGAGACATTAAGGAAGCAGAAGGAGTAGGATCCGGCAGAATGAAAGAATTAGATGGAGGTGGATGTTTTTTCTTTAAATCTTTCAAAATATTGGCGTCTGGTGCAACTATTATGTCGTAGGAGGCAAGTAAGCGAACCGCACCACGAATATCTCCATCAACAATCTTGTTTTCAACCATCTTGACGTTGAAAGAATCAGTAGATGAGCTCGTTTTCCGTCGTTTTGTTGAAGGGCAAGGAACGGCATCACGATGATTGTCGAGCGAACAACAAGCATTCCTTGCTTAACCCAAGTAATGAGATTAGTTACATGATCAGACTGTTGTGGTACGCGCAGAACAGCATAAAAAAAGAAGAAAATGTCCATCCAGGTATTTACATAGTTTGTTCTGACCGCTTGACTAATCACTGCATGGAGAGCATCCGCCACTGCAGAACGTGCACCTCTGGGAACTCGACGAAGAAGGGGAATAGAAGACTTTAATCTACTAAGAAGCTTCTTAGTTTCAGATAGCGAGGACTTGAGCACATTGGGATTGCTGTGGACTAGACTGGAAGACGATGCCGGAAGGAGAACAGGAGCAGAAGAGAATGAGACACTCGTTCTACTAGAATCCTGGTGAGTTTTGCCAACATGAATAGAGAGTCCTCTTGCACTTGCAAAACATTTGCCGCAATGAGAGCAAGAAGCCTCATTTGAACTCCTCGGCAACAAGGCATAAACACTAGAGGACAATACATTATCCGTTGAAGCCACTGTTGTGGTTCCCAAAGACGCTGCAGAATCAACACTCGTGCCCTCATTCACATCAGAGATAAAGGATGAATCATGTGAGAGAATACTCTGAAAGTTCGATGAAGCAGCAGACATCGTTCAAGGAAACCAAGAATCATTTAAGCGAAGTAAAACCCATTACACATTCAAATATTTGAAATGTAATTGTTGTGATAACGGCAGCAACTTAAACACAAAACATCACTGAAAGGTAAGTTATAATAAAAATTAAAGTTACAAACTAAATTTAATTTCTAATAGAAATATGACTAACCTTATCATAATAGATTCTCTGAGGTTTTATTTGCCTTTCATGAACAAAGAAATAGCTTAAAATTCATAGTACATTTTTTTATTTCACTACCCACATAACAATTTCGACCTGACTCAAAAGTTAATCAAGCTTACTTTGACAAGTGGAATGATGACTTGATGCACGTTCAGCAATTTAAGACAAAAGGTTTAAACAATGTTGCATCAAGCACCCTAGTTTACAGAAATCAAGGTTGAAGTATCCTTGCCAGGACAAGAAAGGAAAATAAATTGTACTTCTTACAAAAAAGAATTGTTCTGTCTAGAAATCGAACTGAGGGCCACTGGCACTCCAATCCGATGGTGTAGTCACTAAATCACGAAATAACACGCTCAAATTCGAAGCATTGTTTATATTTAGTCCATCAGATCGCAAGTAATCAGATCGTAGGTACCTCTAGTAATTGGCGAAGATTGGACAACGTCGAAATAGACCTGGCAAGTGATAAAACTTCAGTTCACTGAGACCACAGTGAAAGCGCAACGAAAAAAATAAAATAAATTTAAAGTTTGACAAGATTCCTTCCATAGTTGCTGGTTCCAATAAGCTTGAATTAGCTTAATTATAACTACCAAGCCACTTGTTTTTCCAACATTGTTATTTCATGCTTGTTTATCAAGTTCAACACAATATGAAGGTTAACAAGCTCGAAGCAAGTAACTGACAACCATGTTGCAAGATGGCATGCTATCTGGGTACGTAATATATCACATGAAAGCTCTGTCAAAAACACTACTAATTCATCACCTATTTTACTTACAGCTGCACAGCAAAGGCAGATTGTTATAACCGTCGACACCTCATAACTGTCTAATGTGGATAGGGTTACACATACAAGGAAAAACATTGTTCGCGCGCTGTTGCGCGCCATTGATATCTCAATAGCTAACACAGTAATTGCTCAACCATATTGATATATACATCATTTTAAAGCTTATGAAACAGGCAACAACTTTTATTTCGAACAGGTTTTTGATATTGTGAGTTTAAAATAAGCTACACCGTAAAAAGTGTAAATATTGAAAGCAAAATATCCTTATTTTGCGCTTTGAATCTAAGTTACTGCAGTACTACTAGCAATAGCGCAACACGCATGATATCCATTTTTGTATCCGGTTATCTAGGAATTATAACAAGAAAAGAATCATATCGCTATTTCTATTGGTTACCGAGATATAATACAATTTCTGAAAGTCTGTAAATTTGTATTTCGGGGAGGATTGGGGGGAAGCACAAGGGGGAGGGGCACATCTAGTAATGATGTGACAACTGATAAAAATTGAGCTTTCTCTTAATTGTTCCCGACATTTGCCCTTTTTTTCTTTATTTCCTGGGCTATTGTGGATCTTCATCGGAGCTGCAGTTGTTGGTGCCCGTGAGTGTACGTTGAAGAGAGGACTAGCGCAGCGATGTACCTCATTCCTGAAGCAGCCAAGCCAAATTGAATGGGTGAATCACCGGAAGTGGATCAGTGGTCATCGCGGTAGCAACAGCACGTGGTGGCATGCATACTATCAGGATCTTGTATGTGGGAAACCCCGACGACAGCGAAGCGACGCACCCAGTACCTGTGGAAGATGAGGTTACATTTTTCACACAATTTCTATTGTTCTTCTCCCCCCCCCAATGCTCTTCGCTTACTCTTATAGATTGTTGTTAGTTTCTCTCCAACTACCAAATTCATACCACCGATATATACCAACCAACCAATCAACCTGGTCAAATCATACCTGTAGTAACTTAGATGTAGTGTTTTTTTCGGCTTCACCGGAGTTTCTCCCTCTCTAAACGTCATGTTATTGCCCTTTTCTGTTGTTTTTCATCTTCTTTCACTATTCCCCATGTAGCCGTTAATGTCTTCGGATGGAAATCTCCAGAATACCTAAGATCCTTGCTTTTTAGTATTCATATACTAACTGCATGCGGAGACCTCGGTAGAAGTTGGAGAGAGGTCAGTAGATAATTGGAGAGGAAAATACTACAAAACAGTGTAGCCAACTACAGATAAATTAAATAATTTAGTTGAAAATGGTATTCGGCAACACGTAAATGTGTCAGTGTGATGCAACACACACACACATCCATATTTCATTTACGGTACAACATTATAGATGACTAGTAAGTATACTACCACAACCGAATGGGAAGGTAGCGGTCAGATCCTTACGTTTCCAACGTATTTTCCCCTCCCTTCCCTCTTTTGATTCACGCTACAAGCCAGTGGCATTTTCCTACAGCTTGTCCATACATCACACAACTTTTTTCCATGAGTACTTACCTTTTGCTTCTATGCTGTATGCCATTTTCCCGTTAATGACTGTTTAATTAGCAAATACTCTAAGCGTGTGATACACCGCTAGATTTTGTTTTGTCCTGTCTTTACGACCATTTTTTACTATAGAGCTTATTAAGCATAACAACTGGTGCCTGTAGCGGCCAGGACCTTAACTTTCCACGGTATTTTATCCCTCCTCCGTCCTCTTTCTATTCAGGATACAACCCATTGAATTTTTTGTACAGCTTGTCCGTACATTTAACTACCTTTTAGTTTCCCGAGTACTTGCCTTTTGCTTATAAGTTGTATGCCATTTTTTCCTTAATTACTGTTTTATTACCAAGCACACTGATTGTGTTGTACACCTCGAGATATTGTTTTGTCTTGTCTTGTCTTTGCGATTATTTTATGTATTTACACTGTGGGTATACCCTATATATATATAATAAATCACAGCCATATTAAATCCACTAGTGGATGAGGCCTCTCCCCGAAACACCGACGTTTTTGAGCCCCCATAGAATCCGGGACCGCTGCAACTAAAGTCGAGTGTGATACCGACTAGGCTACGCATGCACTCATATATATATTTAGTATACTTAGTACCGCAACAATTTTCTTCCTTATTACTTTTTCAAAAAGGACAATCTCGAAGCAGCTTGCTTACACGAACTGTAGGGGGAGGGAAACATGGAAGCAAGAGAGAGACAGAGAATGCCGTCTTTTTAACTACTTAAGTAGGCACTGGGGCGAAAGGAAATAGAACTTACGATGCTGTTTTTCTCTTTTCTCCTTTAGATTGATGTCAACTGTCCTTTTTGTAGAATGTTCTTGTGCGTATCAACCAACCGTTTCGTTTCTTTGCAGGGTAGGGAAGGATGCGGAGGTCTTTTCCATTGATAAATGCCTCGTTTCCCGAGGCATAATATCTCTAGAAGAATCCAGTTTTCAGGTTGCATTGTCTGAATGGAAGGCTTTCAGACCAGGTTTGTTTTTCTTGGAACATGTGACGGCTGTTGACGAGGGGTTTTTGTGCTCTCTTTTCTCTTCTTTTCCTTTGTTTCGCTCAGTTCGTTCGTTATTTGTGGCGTAAACACACTAATACAATAAGCACACACTGGTAGTAGTTGGTTGCTATTCGTCCCTCCCCGTCGGAAGGTGCGGTTAAGAGCCCTCGTTAATGCGAACTGACTGAATTAATGTAAGTCTGACACAGTGACAGATTAGTTTTCATAACAATGTAATCCAGTGAAGGAAATGTTCGAAGAAATGTCCGAGAATATAGATTCTTAGTGGGTCGGTCGTCGGTGAAAAGTAAAGCTGCAAGGCTGGGAGGAAAGGCTGGTTGGTCCTGCTTGTCAGTTAGTGAACGCATCGAAAAAGATAAATGCTAATGG